>ARYC01003147.1:0-62692 GCA_000711775.1 Oxytricha trifallax | reverse complement strand
CTCAATTCCATTAAACTATGGACTGTAAGGTACGTTGAATACTGGCGTTATTCTAAGTTGTTCATAACTCTTCCTTGTTTCTTTTGTCTCATGAACAGAAAAATTATCAACGATTAGTATAATCTCTTATTCAGGGTACTTCTCTCTCAGCTGTTCTAAGAACTTTATATACTACTCTGTCTTAATAGAGCGAGGATGAATAAGATAAGTTTCTAAACCAGTATCTTCGCTAATTCCTCCAAGAATAGCCATTGTTTATACCTTGACTTTCTAGTCATATACTTCTATGTTGCTATGCCTCTTATACCAAGACTTCTAGATGAAAGTGTTGAAGTTAAATACATCCTCGTCAGCATGAATAAACTTAATGTTACTCTATTAGGCTCTCTGCATTTAATTATAAATATAATTTAAGTTATTGTTGTAAAATGGAGAGTGAAATCAATCACTCTCTTGATACGATTCAACCTTTGTAAGATATACCTTTTCGTTTATAAATGTTTGCAACAGACTATGCAGTTATCTTCAACTCAGGGAACTGGCGGTGAAACATAGTAGCTCGTTGGTCGATAGAGAAGTGAGCCCAATACTTCAAAGTTTTATCATTAATAAGATAGTCAATATGCTTTTATAGAAACTTTGACTTCCTCTTAGGCATAGAATTCAGCTATTATTGTTTTAGTTATACTGCTATAAGAGAGTGGGATCGAACAGTTGATGGACTTCGCTTTAAGAGCAGTGCAATAGACTTATAGTTCAGTACTGGTTTGACTTATTCACTGTATATATCACATCCATATCGCATTTTAAACACTAAATCTATATACTCTTCATCATAAATAGACCCCAAAAGCTTGCTATTTTTGTCTCGCATTTAATT
Source organism: Oxytricha trifallax (assembly GCA_000711775.1). NCBI lineage: Eukaryota > Ciliophora > Spirotrichea > Sporadotrichida > Oxytrichidae > Oxytricha > Oxytricha trifallax. The sequence goes on along the minus strand of ARYC01003147.1, from coordinate 61,812 downwards.
AATAACCCCAACCCCTAACAAATACCCTACAAATCAAAGCACTTATAAACCTCATTAAGGGGTTTTGGGGTTTTGATTATTATAAGCACAATTTCAAATTGTTAATTATTTCTAATTTAAAGATTTAAAGTGAATTGAGTAATAATAATTATAAAAAGAAGTATAGAATTCCCAAAATATTATTGAAATACTTTGTTATCAAATTTTAACCACAGTTATCATTTTTCTAGTAATGATAATTTTAATAAGTATTATAATGAAATGAGTTATATATTTGGGGGGAGAAGTTTTATGCCCCAAAATTTTATATGCACCCAAGGGGGAAGTTTCCTGTACCATACATAAAAATATGTAATTTTTATGATTTTCAAAGAATCTTTTGGAGGGGAAGATTCCTGCACTTTATTATTTATTTTTAATTATAATAAATTTTGCATAAATTAGAAAGTTTTTTCTTTTATATGGCCCAATAATATTAAAAAGATATTTATACATCAATTAAGTAGTTCAAGAAAATATATTCTAACATTATATAGGTATGGAAAGTACAAGAAAAATTGAATCATTATTTCAAAAACAATTGGATACATATTTTTAAATTCAATGAATACTATGAGGAAAATATATCAGAAATCTACTAATATCAGATGAAACATGTCAGAGATTTTGGAATATGTAGAGAAATTTTGACTAATTTATTAACAAATTAAGTATAATTTTAACGATGAAATTAGTCCAGAAATTGGTTGATAGTTGTTATAAAAATTAATTTATTAAAGATTTTTTTTTTAAAAAAAAGAAAAGAAAATTTCTATGAAATTTTTTTTTATCATATACCAGTTCAGGAAATTTCCTTCCGAATCTTTATCATCAATTATGATATAGTTATTTTTAAATCTAGCATCGAATATCATTTATACCTTGATAATAAATTCTCATTTTAATAAAAATCACATTAATTAAAACAATTACTTTATCATTGTTTTTAATATATAATTTTATAAAGAATAATAATGTACCTTTTTATTAATAAATGTTGTTTAGTACATGGCAATGGTAATTGAAATTGAAATTTATATTTCTCTAATAATTTTATTGCCAATAAATATAAAAATTAATTTTGGAGGTAGGAAACTTTCCCCCACATATTTTAATAAATTTTGCTCATTATAATTAAAAAAGTTTCCATACACAAAAAAAATATAATTAATATTAATAGGCATATTTAAATCATTGATATAAATATACATTTATGGAGAATAATTGAGAATTTGTAAGTTAATTTAGAAATAGAATTAGTATTAATATATAAACTAGCAAATATTGATTACAGGAACATCTTATTATCGCTATAACCACCATCAAATTATGTCTTTTTATCTGGCAATTCTTTCTTTAATATAAATCTTTTGAATTCTTGCATTTCAAGACTTCAGTCTGGTGTCACTATGCCTCTAGTTGATAAGCATTGCTTAAATATAAAAATTTATATTTTATTTTTGGAATTCTCAAATATAAATGAAATGCTAGCTAATATAGAGAAAATATATTAAGCTATAATTATATAATATTTCATTTTAAATATCACTTATTAATTTCACATTAATTATTTTGATGATTGGAGAGTGAATAATTTAGCATTAAAAAACAATTTATAGTCTACAGATGAAGCTGAAGTTTTGAAATGGATTTTATTTAATGTAAATTATAGTCAAATGATCTTTATTTGTTAAAGCTTTTATTGTATTTTCATTGCTAAGTTAAATTGCATATTTGTTAGCAAATCGATATTTATAATTTAATAATCATCGGTTTCATGATATCGTCATTACAATTTCTTTAAAAAAAACTTAAAGTTATTATTATGTTTTTTCTATTTCATTATTATAATTTTAGCTATTCATAATTGTAAACTAGTTTATTTTAGATGAGATTTAGAACTTTTACACTTTTAAATTTATTTTAGACTTATATTACCTCCTCCATTTAGTTTTTTGTCATTTACTCAAGACTTGGTATATTCTGCTTCATTATAAAACTTAATTTCTTATGATTATTTTTTATATATTATGTTAATATAAAAAAGTTATAAGCATGTATTATCATTATCAATTAATTTCAAAGATTAAATATAAATTTTTACTTATTTTTTGAAATATAGATAGCTTTTGTTGTTACCTTTGCAAATATTATTATTATATATTTATATAAAATTAAAACCCCATAGATTAGTTAAGACACGAAGATTGGGTAAAGAACAATTAAATTAAAAATTAATTATTATTGGCATATAATTATAATATTTGGGCTAATTATTAAAACTATTGGCTCTATTAATTGTTTTTATAAAATAATCCAATCAGGGTGTGCAAATTAGATTTTATCCTAATTATATTAATTTCAGCCAAAAATTATTAATTTTTATTTTAATTGTTCTTAACTCCAATTCTCATGTCTTAATTAATCTATGGAATTTTAATTACTCATTTCTTAAGGGGTGCAAGAAATTTCCCCTTTCCTTTAATTACAAAGTTAGTTAGTTAGTTAGTTAGTTAGTTAGTTAGTTTTAGCACATAATTAAAGGGTAAATATCACGATTAATCAATAGGGTAAGCACTTACAACCCTCAAAATGCTGACCCAAAACTTACTCAAGATCCGTCTACACTAAGTCATCCAATCTTTATTTTTTTCTTTCCTCTTTTTGTCCCAGGCTTTGATCAGTAATCGTTCTGTTGTTGAAAGTTTCTTGCCTGTGACAGGACTAATCCTAGTCCATCTCATTCCTTCACTTCTGTTTTTACGAATTGTTTTCACTACACCCACATTAGTATATACCTTTCTCAGTGCACTCCAGTCTAAAAGGCACAAAGCCAGCTTTAATTACATATAACATTTTTGGGCAGGAACCTTCATCTAAGTTTTCCAAAAATATTTATTTTATAAGTGAAATTACTCACTTGACTTAATATTTTAGGTATATCCTACATTTAAGAACTTTTGTTGTCCTCTAGTGCTTAAATTAATTTTAATAAACAATTTAATTTTTTTATTTGGGCACCTGTTGTTATTTGATTGAATTTTCTGAATCCATGAGTTAATTGAATAGCATAATTTTAACAATATTCTTGTTAATCCTATCAAAATATATTTTTGCCTTTATTCCTAGTTGTTTGTATATAATTGAAAGGTAGTATGATAATCATTGATTATCCCTAAAATTATGGATAATTTATTTACAATATGGAAGTCCCTAATTTGATTTGTTTAATAATATTTTCAGCGAAAAGGCTTTGAAGAGGATAAATGTATGAATTTTTTCCAAAATAATATTTGTTTAACATTAAAGAATCATACTTATAATTTATTATTAAAAAGTTTCATGAATTTTTTTATATCATTAAGAATAGACTTTGATCCCTTTAGTGTTTGTTTCTATAGGTATATGTTTATTGAGTTGATATTTTAGATAGTACATAAGATTGTTTATTCAGATATCATTTAAAATATAACATGTTCTAGATAGATCAGAGCCTAAATAAAAGCATATAGTAAATTAAATGACAAAATATTATTATGAGATTCTCTCTTTCTTTCATGTTCTATTTCACTATTACTTAATATCACTTATTTTTAAGTTGATGTTATCGCGGAGAGTCTGCCTCTTCATTACAGTGATATTTCTTAATGTTAAAAATGGATGGAGCTTATTTACTTTTTGATCTTTATCACGAAAACTCACAAGTTAGACGGTTGCTGATAAAGTAGTTGTTTATATTAACTCTTTAAAAAAAAATATTGAGATAATTGCTGATCCTTGTGTAATTCTAAATGAAACTCACACATTTATATAGTTCTTTAAAAATAGAATCAAAATATATATATTTAAGATACTAAAAATTAAAAAAGTCAATAGAAACAAAAGTAATAACTAAAATCAAATTAAAAATTAGAGAACCCTAATTTAATTGACAGAACTTCAAACCTCATATTAAGTATCTTTTTAAAATATAAAAATAAAATTCTTAAACTCGAATATTATTGATATTTATTTATTTATTTGTCAATATATTTGTAATTTTACCAAATACTTTAATTATATAAATAAAATTCTTATATGGGTATGAAAAGTAATAATCTCAGCAGATACTCGTTCATGTATTATTTCTTCACTTTTAAAATAATGATTTTTACATGAATAATAACAAGCAGATTATAAATTTTGAAAAAAAAATTCTCTAATTATTACCTCTATCTCTTATTTATGGTAAATGTAATTTATTTACAATTAATGAAGTATTCACCATTTTATAATTTTAATTGATACTTGAATCGTCAAGAGAATGAATGTTTGGCCACTATTATTGCCATAATTATAGGCAAAATCACTAACTTTAGGACCACCTTTATTGCAAACAATTTAACTTAATCGAATAAATTGATATCCTGAGAATAAATTAAGATTTTATCAATAATGATACATAAATTATGAATTTTACTGTTAGAATTTATTTAATGTTACAGCTTTGAACAAATTGGTTGAGGGAAAAAGCAGCATTAATACTATAAATGCAAACAAGGATTTATACTTTATGATGTTGTATGAATAATTTATTTTTATAAATTTTTAATTCACTTTTACATTCCAATAAAATGCTCATATAAATAGCTTTATTTATTAATTTGATTACACTTTATTTTACCATTATCTAATTCAAATAATTTAATTTGAATTACACTTATCAAGTAATGCAAATGTCTGAAGGTAAGCAAAAACTCTTGAATTTTCAAGAGAGAGAGTTGATTATAATTGACAGAACAAAAGATACACAAGAATTTTTTGAAACCTAAAGTTAAAATATAGTTAGTATTTTTTTATATATAAATAATAAATCTATTATCAATATATTCTTAAAAATATAATAATGACAATACTGTATTTATTATATTAATTTAGATATCACAAAAATATATAAATGATAAATGATCAACAATTACTGTTTGTTGTTGCTACACTTAAAGTATAATTAATTTACGAAATTAGGCATCATATAGGCAGCCAAAAATTATTAAACATGATAAAAGATTTTATATGAATTAAGAATAAAGTAATTAAATCAAAATTCAATTTCTATATAATTGTTAATTTTTTTATCTGAGGATAATTTCATAATCAGATAAATAAAGTCAATATAGTCATTTAAGATAAGGAAATTATAAATAATGAAGATTTAATTACTGATTTCTCTGTTCTTTTACTAAGATTAGGCCTTTAAGACTCCATTTTCAGTGTTTCCATCATCACATTCAAATTTGCTGATTCTTGTTCAAAAAGTCAAAAACATTCGCGTTTGGTTCTCTCTATTTTCAGCATCAGTAAGCACCACTTTAAAGTTCAGGTTGTTGAAACCTCAGGTACAGCTATGTTTTTTAATGCTACATCGAAGATAATGTTGAAGCTGAATACTCCATTTTATTCACTGGAAATTTAATAAATCAGAGATGTTTGATAAATTAAATTAAACAATTTAAAACTTTTTAAGTTTTAATGATTAAGGATTAAATTTTGCACTAATAGGTTTAGTTTATATAGAATTTTAAATAGAGATGTCTTAATTAATTTTAAACTGATATTTATTAATTAAGACCGAGTTTAATTTAATTTATCAAACATCTCTGATTTATTAAATTTCCAGTGAATAAAATGGAGTATTCAGCTTCAACAGTATCTTCGATGTAGCATTAAAAAACATAGCTGTACCTGAGGTTTCAACAACCTGAACTTTAAAGTGGTGCTTACTGATGCTGAAAATAGAGAGAACCGAACGCGAATGTTTTTGACTTTTTTAACAAGAATCAGCAAATTTGAATGTGATGATGGAAACACTAAAAATGGAGTCTTAAAGGCCTAATCTTAGTAAAAGAACAGAGAAATCAGTAATTAAATCTTCATTATTTATAATTTCCTTATCTTAAATGACTATATTGACTTTATAAGTAAATAATTACTGAATAAGCAGGAAGTTTTATTAGACAATAATTATCATTATCAAAACCTGTCTAATAAGCAAATTAGTTAAATTTATTAGTACCTCTTTCTGCAATGTCCTAATTTATATTATGAAACAATCATAAATATTATGGAGGAGTTTTTTTCTCTACAATACTTTAATAATAAAGTTTGTAATTTAAGTCATTTGCTATTGTTAAGATTATAATGGAAAAATGGGAGAGCATTGCAATCTTAAACTTTGATGATAATTTAAATTTATATTGTTTTTAGAAGTTGTAATTAACAAAAACAAAATGTGTATACTTTAAGGGATTTGATTATTCATCTATTTCTTTGATCTTTATAATTGTCAATTTCTAAATCTTATGAAACTTTATTATACTATTCTTCATTAATTATAACTTCTTTTAGAGTCAAGTAATTGAGACTATTTTAGAAAGAAACAATCAAGATTATCACTGTTAAATTCAAATTGATAGATTATAAATTATATTATACCATACTAATAAGGAGGTTTATTATATCATTTTTATTTTTTTAATTCATAAAATTTCACTTATTTTATAAATTAATTGGTAGATATTTTGATTATAAATTATAATTATTTATTTTTTAATCAACAATCTAATTATAATTACAGGAATATACAAGAAAAAAATTAAAATTAATAGAGAATTAATTTATTTAATTACAAACTTAGTTTGAGTAGTTATATTTTTTATATATCATACTCGTAATTATACTATAATTAGAAAATAAATAAAGAATAATAATTATTGCTTATTATTCATCATATAAGATAAGACTTTTTATCTAATAAGGGTCTCCTCTGATGATGTAAAATCATTCTTTTTCTATTAAGATCTCAAAGGCCCCTTATCCAATTATTTTGATTATTTTCTGGTTTTTCCTTTTTAGTATTGATGCTTAGTAAATAAAATTTTCACGAAATCTAATGTAGTGGTATAATTTTTCAATATATCTCTAAATATAAAACTTCTATAATACATTTTTTCAATTACTTAGTCAGAGTCTCGAATTCTTAATATTAAATTGCAAATGAATTCAAAAATAATTGAAATAGACAATAGGACTAAACTATCAACATACCATGAAGTGCAAATTATATTTTTATAATATGATAATTTTAGAATAAACTTTAACAAAATAATGTAATTATGTAGGGTCTTCTCCCGGATATCTTTACAGCTATTTGATATCTGCATTTCTAAGGTCATGTTTAATTAACCTCTGATTTTATAGTAAGATAGAAATTACAGTTATTACTTAACTGTATGAGTAAGTATCAAAGTGGTAAGTCACATGTTTATTCTTGAGAAAACTAATGAAATTAAAAATATCTCAATCTTTAATAATAATTGAGTTATTAAAGTAATTGAAAATATGTCGGTTACTTTTAAATAATGTATAATTTATAAATATACAAATTGTAGTAGTTGATTATCACACCAAACTGTCAGGGTTTAAATATTTCTCATTGCAATCTCAAATTGATTAGTCGTTTTAAGTGCCATAAATCTATGAAGAATATTTGAAGTAAAAATATGATTCATTAAATTTAAGAAATTCAGATATTTTCATTATTATCATTTCATAAAGTTCTTGCAAAATAATATTAAGTGATTTTTATCAATGGTATTTATTGTTAATCTAATTTGTTTATATGTAAAAAGCATTTCCTCATAAACCTCGAACTCTTCTAAAATGTATTAAGAGTATAACATGGTACTATCTGAACTCTAATTAACTAATATTAGTATATGACTAACTTTTGTTCTTTTTAAATATTTAAATTCAATTATGACTATTTGAGCTTTACTTCTATACTCTGGAGAAAATATTATAAAATAGGCAGGATCATATTATGAGAATAGTTGATAGGAGAAAAGTATTTCAACAATTGAATACAATTTTTCATGTTAACATATATATTTAACTTGAGGAATTGGCAAACTCAGAATAGAAATAGGGTATTAAAGTTATTGGGAGGAATGATTTAACTTGAATTAATGAATTTTCAAAGTTAAGGAGGGACATTTCTTAAGAGATTACCTCCAAATAAAAAATACAAATAAAGATATTGAAGATTTAAATTAAAAAATCAAAATCAAGTTTTTTATAATAATACATTATACTAATTCTTTAATTTATAAATAAAACCCAATCTATTTGTATTTAAAACCAATTATTCATATTATCTAAAGCGTTTCATCTTCTCGCTCTTGAAATTATTAACGAGATTGTATGTTTAATGATTAATATCAAATAAATTTAACATATCACTGTTTAATACTAAAATCAAACCATCAATCTTAGTCGTGACGTAGACGTGTCTGAGTGAGTTGACGTGTTAAATTTCGTGAAGTGGCACTCATGAATTAGATAACTCCGAAAAAACCATTCTCGCTATTACCTAGTCTTCTCCCAAAATCATGATGTCATCCCAGTTTATACCTGGGGACAGAGCTCGTGAGATCCAACTAGACAACAGAAGATGGAGAAAAACGTTTACCGGTCCCATCACTGCTGGGAAACGTAATCCCTATCCTTTCGCTGTGGTAGCTTCAGCACCCTAACCCTGTGTGGGAGAAAAATCCTTTTAGTTGGCTTCAATAGTTTCCGTCTTCTCACTTTCGAAGGCAGAGCATACCTTCATCCTGCTCCCTATTACCTAGGAAACTGAACTCAAGCCAGTAGACTCATTTAATGCTAGGAAATCTTAGGATCCAGCTCACTCGAAGAGTGAATGCTGACAGATAGAACCCCGCCGATTGGTCCCTCATGCGTTGCACCCAGCAACCCCCTACCTGCCCTCGATAGGCCTTAGTGTAGTAGAAAGTTCTATCAGAAAGTCCCAAGTGGTTGGTACCATCTAGCAATTAACTTTCTAATTTAATAATTATTAACGAGATTAATTTTTAAACACTCGTAATTTTATTATTATTTCATCATTTAAATTCATTTATACAATCCTACACGTTGTTTATTTACTTAAAATAAAGCATGATATTATTGATTGAAACTATTAAATTTGATAAAAATTAATGCAATAGGAAAACTATACTAGTCCCTTTAATCACAAACATATTATTGATGAATTTCTTTAAATTTTGAATTTTTGACTAATTATGACTCCCTAGTAAAAATTAACTGCTCAGTTCTCTTTTAATTTAATATGATTTTGGTAATGTTTTCTTCTATGATTCATACACTTGTAACTAATTCAATTTTTACTAATAAAACTTAGTTAATATGAATCTCTTCGCATCCATGAATGAAATATCGTTAGTTTATTTTTATGATTGTTAAGATCAAATTAGTTATGAAGGGAGTGTATTTCTAGCTGTTAAGTCTTTAAAAAGGAGCAATTTATTTTATGAGTATGACATCCTCTTAATTTCAGTTATTGCTGCTTTTAGTAGTACTCTTAACTAAAAGAAGAAGAATGAAATAATCTAGATTGTATATTTTGGCAAATAAAAAATATTTAAATTATCCTAGAAAATATATAAGTTATCTTTGATATGTAGATTTTATAAGAAAGTAGATATGTATATTCAAGTAATACATTATATTTTATTTGGTAAATTATTACAAGAATGAGCTTAATTGATATACAATTCAATTTTAGAACAAATATTGAATAGATTAAGCTTGCTTAATTGAATTGAAAATGAAAATATAGTCAAGAGCAGAGAGTCTAATTATTAATTTTTTTTACTAATTAGAAGTTATTATAAATAAAATAACTTAAGAAAGACAGACTCGGAAAGAAAGCTATCAGCATTGAGGAGTCAATTTCCATTCATTTTTGATATAACATATCTAATTTCTCAATATTATTTTTGTAATTCATTTTCTTTTTCCTATTAAAAATTTGTCTCGTGTTTAATTCTTTAAATATCTTTAAAGAACAACTTAAAACCCTTAGATCTTTATTCGCAATTACTAGATTTATATTATATTTCTCATAATTAACTATCATATTACCTTGTAATAAATTAAAGTAATGTCTCAATAAATTATTCTTATATAAATCTATACATGAAATTATTTTATATTCAATATCAAACTTTTAAAATGGACCTAATAAATAATTGATTTTATAATTTTGGAAAAATCTCAAAATCAGAGATTTAGCGAGGTCTTATAGTTAAGGTTTGCATTTTAATGACTTCTCCAAAAGGTTTCTTTATTTTATTAATCAAACAAAGTAATACTTTTATATTGTATTTGTAGTGTAAACTAATAGTGAACTTTTCTAGATTTTTGAAAATTAAATGTGGTTTTAATTGTAAAATATTTATCAAGAATATTAAATCTAATTTACTTTTTCGCTCTTGAAATTTTAAGCTACCATAACAAACTTGGGATTGGGAATGTTTTTCACTATTGGCTTGTCGTTTAAATTGCATTATCTTTAAGGCTTCATTAAATAATAGAGAAACTTGAGTATAATTTATTTAAATTTTATCAAAATTAATTGCCGGAACCGATTGGTAAATTGCGGAAGCACCTTAAGATGTTAGAAGAGTTTTAACTTTAATAAAAGTTATTGAATTAAAAATTATTTCACAATAAAGAATAAGAAAAATATCTTTTAAATCTATTATATAAGGTTATTGGAAGAGATTACTTCGCAGAACATCTAGTAAGGATACCAGAAATTAACCAAGGGAAAGACCCAGAGCACTGTGGGGTATTGGTATTTCTCATGGTAAACCACTTAGCATTGGAATTCCCAGGAGAACCAATCTTTCAGATATTTGCCAAAGATAGGATTAATATGCTGAGATACTATCTAATGTTCAATCTTAAAATAGGCTTAATAGCATTAGAAATTGGAAAATCTGGCATCTATATTAGAGAAGAAGACTTGTGCAGATAACAAAGAAGAGAAACGAGAATTTGTGGAGGATTGGGTATGAAGAAAAAGAAACAGGGATGTTAAATAAGGACACTCAAATAGACCTGGGACGAGCTATTTCTGTAGAACCGATCGAAAATGGAAGTGAAAAAGACGAACATCGACTTTGAGAGGAGGTTCAGTGACATCAAAGATAATGAAGTAAAGGTAGAAAGTTATCTTTTCAATCAAGCGGAGGAGTAGAGCTACCAAACCGAAAATCATCAAAGCTCATCGAAAATTAACTAGCCATTATTAGGAAAGAACTTAAAAAATAGGAGGACCAAGTTTAGATAGAAGGGGAACTGCAATGAAGAGAAAAGTTTCAACAGTTGATGTGAATAAGGAAGAACCCAGATGAGGCAGAGAGGAAAAATGAAAATATTTAGTTTTGCAATGAATTACATTTCTAACAGAGATTTCTCGCAATTATAAAATGAAATCTGATTATTTATCTTGCCTTTAGTTATTATCTTTCTCTAGTTATCATATAAGAAAATAAAAATGGAAATTGGAGATTTAATTAAAATAGAAAATTTTTAATTGTTTGAAATAATAATTTATAAAGTATATTTAATATTAATTATAGTGAAAATTATAATTGTTGCTGCATTGAGATATTAAATGAATGATAGGTAAGTGTACTAGAGATTTTAATAAGTCTTTTAATATGTGAAGATATGATGATGAAAAGAACGTTGGTAAAGAATTTAATAAAATTGAATTATTATTGGCACTATAAAAAACAAACTTGATCTACTGAACTCAAAAAATATCCACTGATCTCAGACAATTAAATTTAATTTTAGGTTTATTAATACTTTAAATAATCTGTATTAAAATTTTTTAATTAAACTTCATATTAAATTATAAAAAATTAAACCTTACAAGTAAATTGTACATAATAGATACTATTGTAATACTTTTTATGAGAATATTTATATAAATAAAATCTCCAACTAAATCTTGATTATTTTATCAAATTTCTTCTTAAAAAGAAAAAGACAAATAATTTTATTTTTAAATTAATTTATTTTAATTTCTCTTATTGATCAGATAATCCTTATCAATATTCAAGTATTAATATTAAAAATTATTTTATGAAATAAAAAAATATTGATAATAATGAATTAACAGAAAAAATAGCATGGGTTTAATTATTTCAAATACTCTTTAAATGTAATTTCTTTATCTAAGTGTTTTATCACTCTCTTTAAAAGTAAGTTTCAGCTTATAAAAATTTATAATATTGTTATACTAATGCAACAATTCTCTTAAATTCACACATAATGCAAATAAAGTATGATTTACAATTAATAATATAGCGACTAAGTTATAAGAAGCATAAATAATTAATATTATCTCAATTCTAAACTTTATAATTCTATATGTTTTCACTTAATTATATTATTAAAGAAAATTAAGAAATAAATAATTAATGAAAATAAATATTTCAATCAGAAATTTTAGATAATATAATAGTATAATTTGTACTTTTTTATTTATAATCATCTTAATTCCATTTAATTATATTTAAATATATGAAACTCTTATAATGTTGGCATTTTTATAAATTTGAAATTACATGATTTTTTGAATTTTATTAATAAGTAATATTGAATTTTGTTTGGACAGTTAATGTATTATGTGAAGATAAGGAATTAATAGTTTAATGAAGCCTCTCGGAGATTAAGAGATTTCTAAAAAGCTGATTTATCTCTTTTAAAATTCAGTTTAATCCTCAATATCCGATATTGGATAAACAAGATTTTATATATAATGACCAAAAACATATTAAATTTACTGTTAATGAGTTAATGAATTATCTATGATGATTAATTAAATGTTAAGAAGTTGTTTCTAGGTAATAAAGGAATTTATAAATAGAAGATTTATTTTTTGTATTGATAAAATTTATTGATATTTTCTCTAATGGCATAAATATGTAAATTAATTTAAAATAATTTACATAAATATCTTAAAAAAAGAAAATTTTGTACATAAAATTTTTTTCAAACGGATTTTTAAATAATTTATAAAAAGATTTTAAATAAAAATCTGATTTTTATCAAACATCTACGATTTTAAATTAGTTTATTATAAAATAAATAAAAGATAAATAGTTTAAGCTGTTATTTACTGAACCTGCTTCGAATTTTATGTTTTTTTAAATATGATTATTTAAAGGCATTCATTTTTCAGCTTATATTTTCTTATACTGTTACAATTTTTATTATTTTATAATAAATATAAATAAATACTTTCAATTTTGCAGCAGATATTTTTTAAACTTCATTCAAGTATTTTATTGATTATTATATAAATATTTTAATATAAAATAATATATGAAATATGATGAAAAATTAATAAAAAGCATAGTAAAAGTTATATTTTTTCAATTACAAAAATTTCAAAAATTAATTATATCATTTGCCTATATTTTATTATATCTAAAATGTTTTAGATGTTTATTATAGGTCTCTGTGTTTATTATTCTTTATTAAAAATGCTTTCTATTTTTTACTATCTTTATTACAATCTTAAGCCATCTCATCTTGCTGTTACCATTTTTATTGAGTTAGCTAAAATTTATAGAATCGCCAGATAGTAATAATTAAATACATTAATATATTTGCGTTCATTCTTTTGATTAATATTTCTTATATTCTTAACTAAAAAATATAAAATTAAAAATTTTTTTTTTTGGGAATTCAATTTAAATGACAAGAATTTAGATTATTATTAAGTATAATTTAGGTGACGTGTGAGTAACTACTGATGAATCAACAAAAAACATATACTAAAAATGTTTAATTTAGCCAAAATTTCATTTTCATTATTTTGATGCCAGGAATAATAAGTTCCAATAGAATATTTATAAGAGCAAAAGTTTTCCTTTATCGCATTTTTGATTGAAAGAATAATGTAAAATACATATGATGATAATAAAACTAAAAACCTAGCAATTCCTTTAATAATTCTATTTTTAATTATAAAATAATTTATTATTGTTATATTTCACTTAATTTAAAAAAAAGATTCATATCTATATCAATACTTATTATTTTAAAAGACTTCCTAAAGCTAGAAAAATCTATAAAAAATTTTTCGCTTTGGGAAGTCAAATATTAAAATATTTAAAAATACATTATAAGCATAATTGATTTTTAAAATATAATCTGGCGAATATTCAAATTTTAGCCCAGTAGTCTATAGATTACATACTTAGGATTAGTGTAAGTTTAAGTTAAACCCCAAAATCCCAAAGAGTTATAATATGTCTTAATTAGAGAATTTAATAAATTAATTCAAATTTACTGCTATTTTATATCTAAAATATATGAAATTCTATAAATTTATATAGATGTCATAGTTAACAATAAAAATTTTTAATAAATACAATACTATATTTATCTTTCAATTATTCTAAAATTTATGTCTTAGTATTTATAATGAAAAATTTTATAAAATAACTAAATAGTAGTGATAATCAACCTATAGATGAATATAGTTCTATTGATTATGCTTTGATGTTTATCATTTACAAATGAAGGGTAAGTTTGTCCAATAAATGATAGAGACAATTATATTCTATATAAGAAAGCAATTATATTTTTGGCATAAATTCTAACAAACTCTAACAAAACTTGATTTCTTGCTAATTTCATACTCAATTTTTTTGTCTATATTTTTTTATTATAAATTCAATTAACTACCAAGTAGAGATTTTATAGAAATCTCTCCATTTAAGTGAGCGAGACATTAAAAATTCTAAAGTAAATGTTTATCTATCTACTAATTTTATAGATTGTAATTTTAACATCAGACAATTGAAATTTATGCAAAATTCTAAAATCTCGGTGATATTATACTTTAAAATTAAAATTGATTTCTCTAAGTTTATATGCATTTTTTATTAACTTCTCAAATAAGCTCAATTAGTACTTTAGAGCATTTTGTTTTCTAAAAAATTTTGAAAATTATAGTTTATATTTTTATGATAATTGTTCTGTGAAATAAAGTATAGTTAAAGTTTTATTTTCTATAAAGTTAGTAATTTATTAATTTATTGTTTTAATTTAAAAGCCTAACTTTACTTATAATTACAGATAAAGAAATTATCCAAATTAATAAATTAATTTTATTTATTATCATAAATTAACTATTACAATTAAAATGAAATCATTTAAAGCTAAAACAAAATAACTATTATCAAATTACTTTACTATAAAAAAGAATAACTTTATATAGAAATTATATCTCTTAAGTATAAATAAGAGAAAATCTAAATGAATTTTTTCAATATATTACTTTATTCTCATATTTTCTCATCATTTCAATATATTATATGAATCCTTTTTTCTATAATAAATTTATAAGTCAATTTATCGAGAAGGCATATTTTGGAAATTTTATCCAAAAATAAAATAGATAAACTACTCATTTAACTGGTCATTTAGGGCAGATATAATATTTTCTTTTGAAAATTTGTAAATTTAACTATGGTGATAACTTAACCAACTGCTTATTTAAATAATCACCTTTTTTAACAATCATTAATAAATCAGAATTTAACACAACTAAATGAAAGATTTTATATACTTTGTGAACTAGAATGTAAGAAGGGGGAACTTGCATCAGAAATGCATCTACAATTTTATAAATAACTCTAAAGCTATTCTTCAATATATTTATATATTGATCAGTCGAAAGTTTATATAAAGTGATCAATAAAATAAAGTGATAATGCTTTTAGAATTTTTAGTAGTGCAATGATACCTTACAAAAATTAGTGTTTATATATTACTGTATAAAATGTTAGTTTAATAAATTAATTTGTTATTCTTTGTTAGACTTTGTTCGAGTTTGTTAGAGTTTATTCATAGTTTATAATTTTCAAATAGTTATTGGAAATTAAACCTTATTAAATCAAAACATACTATGGAAATTATAAATTAACAAAATTCAAACTAAAATTATAAAATAGACTCCTTTAATTCAAATTGAATGGCACGGGTAATAATTTGATATAAACGAAAGATTTTTAGTATAAAGATTCAAACACAGTGATAGTCGATTTGATGAATATGATAAATTTAAAGTAGCAGGATTGATAATTCCTAATAAATTTGCTATAATTGATTATATGATTAAAACTCTAACAATCTCTAAAATAATGGAGTTTACTTATAGACTAGATAAAGTCTTCTGTAAATGTGTGAAAAGTTTGTTAAGCATTTTCACTATCTTAAGGATGAAAGTCATTGATAGTATAAAGCATGTGCTTAGCTTTCTTTCTTCCATCTCTATACTTTGTACTTACTCTATGCTTTACTCAACATTAAGCAGAAGGACTTCCATATTTGGCCACTCAAACTACTAATGTCAATTCTGCACATAGTCAAGCTTGCTCTTAGATGTGATAGTATTTGTTGGGTTCGTTGGAAATATCGCTTAAAGTAGGAAATAATATGCTTTCGACTTCTGGTATGTTAAAAGTTTTTTATTGCAAACTAAGTAAGTGTGAAAGTTTGTAATTGAGACAGAACTTAAGTAATTATTTATTCGATATTTAAAAATCAAGGCATATTGAGAATTTGTAATAAAGAGTGGCCATAGAGCCGGAATAATGAGGCATCTTTATGTCCTCTATTCACCCAATTACATTTACTCAAGCACTTTTGCAAATTTCCTTTTTTAAGAAATTCAATTTCTTTAATATCTTAAATTTGAGGCTCTTCTTATTGTTTGGATTGTGTTATTCTCCACTAATATGAAATGAATTCGTCTGATTAGGATAAAAAATATCTTAGCAACTTCCTGTCAGCACGATTATACTTTTTTATTATGAAAGAGGGCTTTCAATGAGATATATTTTGGAATCATGAGGCAATCAAATACCAAACAAAGAATCGTAGAAAAAAGTGCGAATAATACTCTACATCATCTCTAATAACTTATAGCTTCCAATATATTCTTCTTTGAGTATATTTAAGACCTCAAAGTTTCTAAAAGTCAGAGTGCTTCCTGCTTATTAGTAAAATAAATGCAAGCTTTAACTACTAGCTCCTGATTGTATCTTTGAGTCTTCACCATAAGATTTGAGCAAGAATCTCTTTTTTAAAGTGTTTTGAACAGCAAAAATTGTTTTAAATTAAAATGGCTTGATTTCAATAAGTATAGGATATTCTACTGAACAATTTCATTTCACAATTACTTTGCAATTCTATTGTAGATAATGTTGTTAGTATCAATAGTTAATTGTGACAATATACGAATCTTCTCTCTCAAAATTCTGTTAGCTGTTGAGGACCAGTCTCTAATCATCCTAAGTCAACCAACTTACTGGTACTGGGCCCACAAACTGTCCACTGTTGTCAATTGATCCCAGATTGGGCTTATGTAATAATGATACCACTAATCACAATTAGTAATAATATTTAATTATGTTTAGGTTAAATGAAATATATATAAAAAAAGCCATTAAAATTATTCACAATAATGAAGTTTAAGAATCAGCCTTTAAAAGTAATTCTGAAAGTATGCACTTTTCTTAAGAATTAATAAATATCGAACCAAAGTAGAATAGCATTTAGCATATTTATTAGCTTTTGAATTAAAATTAAACAACATCCTAATTGATTTAAGTATTATACTTTTATTTTAAACTTTTTCTAATCCTTGATAACCGTTAAAATTTTTACAAGATTGACTAGATTTTTGAGTATTTGGCTAATTATAGAATTAAAATAAACTGATGCATACAAAGATTTTTCACTAATGAGAGAGAGAGCCTCTCTGATTCTACTCTTGTTCAAACAAATATTATTTTTATTCTTAAAATTTCTCTTGTTATTCCTTCATCATCTTCAAATATTCTAAAATTATTTTAATTAATGCATATGCCTTCCTTTAATTTTTTTAAATACATTTTTTTCAGGAAGGCATATGCATTAATTAAAATAATTTTAGAATATTTGAAGATGATGAAGGAATAACAAGAGAAATTTTAAGAATAAAAATAATATTTGTTTGAACAAGAGTAGAATCAGAGAGGCTCTCTCTCTCATTAGTGAAAAATCTTTGTATGCATCAGTTTATTTTAATTCTATAATTAGCCAAATACTCAAAAATCTAGTCAATCTAAATGTCAAAGACAAAAATTTGTCAATCATGTTTTCTATATTGATTGCTTATATTGTTTATTTTATCATATTTTATCACTTATTTTTTAATCAATTTATTACTATGCTTTATTAAAGCTAATATATTTAATTTCGAGTTCTTATACTCAAATCGTTATTATTATATTTATAAGAAGCTAATTCTCGAAATCTTCATTTTCATTTATAATTGTTACTTCATAATTTTTTAAGCAATCTTCGAAAACATAGATTCACAATCTATCAATTATCTACAGATATACCTAATTAATTAAAAGAACCATTTATTTATGTCATTCTGACTTTGAAATATTTCACTTTAATATCAATATGTTAAGTAATAATTAAAATATAAAATTTATTTATTAAAATCTAAATACTACTAAGTTAGAATATAATGAATGTTAATAATATCAAGAAGAGTAATAAAATAGCACATGAATTTTAATGAAAATAATTTCTTATACTTATTATGTAATTTTATCAAGAGTTAACTAAATTGGTATTTTAATTGAATTTGAATTTTTATAAGCTATTGTTTTAAAGAATTTCATCACATATTTTACAACAAAAATCAAACCCTTCCTCACGGAAACATCACTCGATATCACAATTATACTCGTTATTACTGACCAAATTTATGTTTATTTATTCACTGAATCAATCCACATTTCTCAGTTATGGTAGTAGTTTTTAAGGAGTCTTTGTCAACTAAGCTTATTTTGCATTTCTTAAATAATTTTACGAAAGTATATATATATATATTAAAATTGCAGAGTTTTTACTGATACGTTGAGATAAATAATTTCTACTTCAAATTTTATATGTGTTGAAATGATTAACAAACATATAATTTATTTATGAATTCTAGAAAGTTTTTCTATTTACACACTTGTTTTATGATTTTATTATAGAAGGTAAGGCTAAAACGTTTTGAATAAACGATAGATAAATCAATAATTGGGAAAAATATTTGTAAATTATTTTATCATTTTATCGTTAAAGATATGACTGCAAATCAAATAAAAATAAATTAAATTCAACATAATAACCTATATGATAATTTAAATAAGAGTTTAATAGAGATCATGTATTAAATTAAATTAAAATTAAGTTATAATAAAACTTTAAGAAATTAACAATTTGCTTAACGAAATCTTATATAACAAATAGAGACTATTAGTTTTCCAGACTTTGAAATTATGTATTCACTTATTACTTTATATGAGAATGCATTATATACATTTTATAATTTTTTTATTAAACTAATTTTATGATTTTTTAGGCTTATCAATTAAAACTAATGCAGTTGATGAAATTGATCTTTTTATATATTTTGAAATTATAAATGCTTTTAAGAAATAGAAATAACAAAAGGCTTTTATGAGTGCTTCTCAAACAACTTCAAATAAGCAAGGGAATTGGTAAACTCTCCTGATTTTGGCCAAATTCAATATATAATATTCAAATATATTGTATTTTACACAGAGAATTTGGATGATTATGGGTAATATAAATTAATAGATGATTTATAATTATATCAAGCCAAACTTTATTAAGAGATACGTACGATTACCAAATAGTTAAAATAAGCAGTAGTATAGATTAAAATGTGCATTTTAAAATAGGAATTGATAACTACAGAGATAGTTGCAGTTATTGATAAAAGTAAAACATGTTGTTATATTAAAAATGAAATACAAATTACTCTTAATTAACATTATAATTGTAAATATATAAACAAAAATGAATATAAAATGCTAATAGAAGAATGAGTGTTTTTATCTGTAACAATTTACAAACTTCAATAAATAGATTCTTAAATGCCAATATATGTAGTGTTTTTTTCCAAAATTTATTCTAGTTTAGCTCACAAGCCTTGGTGTTAGCATAACTGATTATATCAGAGATTTTATGTAAAGCAAGTAATTTCATAAATTTAATGTAAGTCTCCTATTAATTATCAATTAGAAGCACGATAAAACAATAAGATTAGGAATAGGTTAGATGGGATCTCTATCAAACTTAAATATTATACCCCCGAGTTCAATTTCTAACAGATTAAGATTTTCTTATAAAAAACAAAAATCTACTTTTTAATAAAATAAAAATTAATAGGTTATCGCTAATAAAAAATTATCATTTCCTTATCTTTTTATTAATACTCTTTTATGACAAATATTCAAGAATTTTTTTTCTTCTAAATATATTAAATAATTTAGAACAAAATTATTTTGCAATTATATAGAGGTTAATTACAGCAAAATATAACTAATCATTAATGAAACGTATCAATCTTAAGCACAGACAAAATTCTTTTATTCTCCTTTAATGTAAATAACAAAATCAAACATAATCTAAAAGTATAAAAGGGGAATCTAACAATTACCTTTCTGTTAATTGGAAAATAAGTAAATATTTATTCAAAAATTTCACCTGCATCCCCAGCAAAAATAATAAAGAATAGGAATAAAGATATGTTTTTTATTAATTAATATATATATATCTCCAGCATTTGCACAAGTCTTGCTTAATATTTTAATTATCTCTATTAAACACTATTAAATTACTTTTGCAAAGTTAGAAATATTATCATTAAAATTGAATAAAATAAAATCTGAAAGCTGGATTATGGTTTAAAGTCAAGTAGAACCAATACAATTGAAAAGTCTCCCACTCTACTTGAAGTAAATTTAAACAATTATCAATGGTTAGGATATCGATAAAAACATTTATAAGAAAAGCAGATGAGTAACCTTTTGAATTAGAAACTAAATAAGATCCAACTGTAATTATTATTACAGTATAAATTAAATTAAAATAATAAATAAGACTAAACTGAATGTGAAACTATTATAACTAAAAATATCGTATTGCTAAATCTACTAGTACAACTAATTATATCAAATTGAGTATATTTTACAAGTATATTTATTAAAATAATCTTACAATCTTTGAAATTAAAACTGGCAACGCCTATATCAGAGAAATGATAGCAAACATGATTCTATTTTGAATTTAATGATATATTTAATGAGTTTCCTAATTTTCTCTTTTATTTTTATAAATGTCCAATATTTATTTGAACTTAAATCAAACAGATAGTAGTCACATTATAAACAATCAGATTTAAACTTAATTTTATAAAATAAACTATAATTAAAATTAAAATAAATCTATTATTTTAATTATATAGTACTACTCAACAAGAAAACTAAGTAAAATCTTCTTAAACATTTAAATAACTTGATTATCTTTTTTTAAGATATATTATTATTACTTTGGGTAAGGGACTGCTATAACAACTAATGATAAGAAGGAGGAAGCAGTCTTCAATCTAGCAGTGAAACATAAACATCAAGGAAATCAATAAAGAAAGAACGAAAGATAACAATAATATAGAAGTAATCAGATTAAATACATTCTGTTCTCTTTTTGAAATTAAGTAAGGGGTAATCTCATAAAAATCCAAATAAGTAGAATTTAATTATAGTTAAAAATTAATATTATAAACAAATGAATATATACTAAAAGGTAGAGAAAATATGTAATAATAATAATAATAGTATCGATAAAAGTCGCCTACGACCTTCAAATATTAAAGTGGTCGATCATTATGTCTGGGTAAGGCTCATTTATAGTTTTTAGTATCAATCTATTTAGTCTTTCAACTTTGCTTCTTCTTATATAATTTATATCTTCTTATCTTGCACTGTATTCTTCTCAATTTTTATTATGTCTTTTGGCATTTGGTTTGCTGAGATCCTGCATTTACCTTTAACCCTCTGAATATGATATGGATATCAAAATAAGTATATTTATTAAGGAAATAAGATCTGGTTCTTTCGATGCTCTTTTAATTTATGACAGTATGCTATTGGATCAGATTAAATTAAATAGGGTTTTTTAAAAAATCATTTTAGGTTTCTTAATTACCTTCAATGTCTACATAAAATCAGTGAGTGTAGATATTTACCGTTTAATTATGACTAATAAATGGAAGTTATATATTGATCAAGAGTATTTAATTTTTTGACTGTAATAATAATTTAAATTATTCAGGCTTTAATTTTTCCAAATATGCATTTTACTTTAGGAATTTCTCATTTCCCAACAATCGCTGAATATAATTAAAATGACTATTTTTCTATAAAGAATACGAATTAATGGTGTTTTTTAAATAAAATTTGTCAAATCCTATGTCATTTAACCTTTCAAACTATTATTGTTGAGATGAAAGCTTGCAAATCTTAACAAATATATGTATAATAAATTTAATAATAATAATAATAATAATAATAATAATAATAATAATAATAATAATAATATGATCAAATTGAGGTCTCTGGGGACCCGATCTAAATATATGTTAATATATAAGGCTCAAGCCCTTTTCAATTAGTTAGTGTCAAATTCTTAAGGAGTGACTTCGGGACTTCTACGTCTGGTCTGCTGATTTTTTCTTCACTCTGAATGTCTTTTTCTGAACTTTTCTCTGCTTCTCTTCTTCTCTTTCTTATCTCTCAACCAATGCATTAGGTAGTATTGGTACCAAGGTGTGTTTTCAAAACTATCTTTGTTTAGTTTTTAAAGTTCAATTTTATTTGTTTATAATCCATTTTTATTTTTACTCTCCTCCAGACTGAAAAAAGTGATAGTATATTATCTATATCTTGTTATGATAGTGTTGTTTTTCCAGTTCATGTCCTTGGTAATTATTATGGATGAGAATTATTTTTGCCAAGCTAGCTATTCTTTCATCTCTCATTTGGACTTGCTCATGTTTGTTTGATTTTATTCTATGATAGATTATATATGAGGATATAGTCTGATGATCTTCAGTATCTATTTGAGAATGAAGTTTTTGGCCAGAAACTGATCAGATTTTATCGATGTACCGATGTGTGACGTATTATCAGTCATAGGGTCCAAAGTTGAAAAAAATGTCTATTCACTATTAAATAGTGAAACAGAAGTTTTAGTATGTGTATCCACTATATCTTGTATTTTTTGGTCAACTCCTTTATCTACCCAAGCATTTAAGTTTAAGTCATTACTATACTGTTTTTTAGTGTTTCTTCTTGTTTAGTGTCGTCTTTGTAATTAGTAACTACTATGTTAATAGGTATAGTATTTTCACTATTAAATAGGGGAATGGGGTTTTGTTGACCTTGTTTCTTTATGATGTCTCAAGGCAACTATGGAGTCTGTATTTTACTAGAGTTGTAGAATCTTTTTTGGTAGGATTGTTTCTTCTTTACTTTGGCTTTTTATTTGGCTTCGTAAGCTTTCTTTTCTCTAAGTCTTTAAAAATTTAACTTATCAAGTTTAAGTTGATTGATTTGTTCTTAAATTTGTTGTTCCTTGATTCTTAGGTATCTCTGTGGAGTCTTCATTCCATTGTGTGAATAGTAATGTAGCATGAATTCATAGTCTTCTGTTAGGTCGTCTTTTCCAAATGAGATACAGTCATCATCATCACTCCAGTCGTCAGCGTCTGATTCTGTTTAAGATGCGCTTCTCACCTTTATTTTTCCAGTTATTGAGTGGTAAAAGGGGTAAATATTTAGTCTTTGTTTTTGTTTAAGTTATGCATTGATTTCATGGCGAGTGTTCTTCATCCCCTTCTTCCCAGACCTAGTTATAAACAAAGGAGACTTCTTTAGTTTCGTCATCCTTTTGGAATTTGGAGCTCGATGTTTCCAGCTCGCCCTGTTATGAAGTTAGTTTTGCTTTAATATCACTGTCACTCAGTGAAATTATTATAACTCTATTTTTTAATAAGAGTTAGTTATAAGCAATATCAGAACTTCCGTCAGGGTCCTGGAAGTAACCCTGATCAAGCAAATAAATTAGGTCGTCCACACATCTCACAAGTTGAATTCTAATTTAATAATAATATATTTAATAATAATTAATTAATTGTTAGTATTATTTGAATAGTAATTTATTTAATATTTAAATTTTAATGATTAAAAATACATAGAAATATAATTTTATGAGTGAATTATATCAGAAAATGTAAGATTTATAAAAGTTTATTTAAAAAGATTCTTAAAAAAGGAGTTTGGTTTAAACTAATAGGCTTCAATAAAATAAAACCTGAGATTAGTAGAGTGAAAAATTGTTAGTAGAAATTTTATGGTGAAAAGTATTTATATATACTAATGATTATATTAAAGACAAATTTAAAGATAATAGAACCTTACATACTTAAGTATTTAATTGTTTTTTCCATAAATTATTTATCGACACTCTTTAGTTTTAATTACTTCATTAAAATAATGATCATAATTTTTACGTAGTAATTTATTTTCAGTTACAGTAATGCCATTCAATGCAAGATCATTAACTTAATTAGGATCAGCTGGCTTTAACAAGATTTTTAATTATTTTTTTTATTATGAAAAATGTCAGATAGATATATTAATTTTTAAATGTTAAAATATATAGAAATATTTTAAGAGCAATTATTTGCTAGATACTCCCAAGTATTCTTTAATGAATTGAAGATTATAGAATTTTCATTTGTTTAACTTAATTCTCTCAAAACTTGTATACTAAATATATTTTAAAAATGAATGTGATGCCAATATAGGTTTACAGCAAGTGGCTAAAGTGATTTATATCGGCAAAATGGTTAAAAAGATAAGGGAGTTGTAAGTTTTTAGTTTCCAAAATACAAAATAGTTGTCATGATTGCTAATTATATCAGCTTTTAACTGCTAGAAAATTAAAATTTAAAATGATATAAATATAATATACTAATATACTGATAAATAGTAAAGCTTTTAATAAAAAGCAAAATACATCATTTATTATTAAATGAGTAAATAATTATAAAAAATATTATCTAATATTAATTGAATTTTAGTGCAAATTTTAAAAGAAATTACTGAAGTAGAAAAGAAATTTTTAAAAAAATATGGCAGATAATTTTTTCTGAATAATGAATTATTTAATTTTTAGACAAAAACTCATTGGCAAATATATAATTAAAACTGGAGAAGATTTGAATTTTAGTTGTCTTAGTAACGTTTTCTATTCATCTAAAATTTGATTACTATAAATTTATCGATAAAAAATCCTAAAACATAACGTTAAATATATTAATTATATAATTTTAATTTAACTTCTATGTTGCTTTTAATATAATTAGATATTTAACAATAAAGAGAAAGGATTTTTAATCTGAAGAAGTTGTATATGATTGGTTATTAATGTGTTAGTAAGTTGGTAAATAATTGAGTCGAGATATATAAGAAGTAAATATGTTCTTTTAAAAGACCAGTTGTTACAACCAGAGTTAGCATCATAATATAAAATTATATTATAGTTTTAAGCCAAAGGCTAATTCAAAATCCCTATATAGAATTCTTAATGTATAAAAGTAGATAGTATGACATAGCATATCTTTTTTGGGGATTTTAATAAAATTTCTGGACTCCTTATGATTTAAATTTTATTAATTTATGTAAATACTAGATTAATTATCATTTATGGCAGTAATAAAATTTATTAACTGTTTAACCTATGAAACGGTAGTGATGATTATAGTGATAAACTCTAACCTATTATAAATTACACGTATATAGCAAAGCTGCTCCATTAATATCCTTCTTCTGCTTGATTTTACTGTTAATTCTCAATTAATTAAATAGATAGATAGCATCACTATTCTAAGGCTAGGATAATTCTTGAGTTCTATGAAATTCCTGAAGCATCATAATGATTTACTTATTAATGAATTTTAAGAAACTTAAATACTGGGCTCATTTAAAACTTTATTTTAGAAATGTGATATTTTATCCCAATTTTCAGAACTTCGCATCAATTCATAATTCCTAACTAACATATAAAAAAAGGATAAGATATCTTACAAGACAGTCAGTCGCATTTAGTGAGCGATTTACTTATATGTTCCATTTTATAAGGATAAATTAAAATATATATTTAATTAATTACAGGGACCTTAAGAGCATAACATAAAGTTCATACCTGAAAAAGAAGCTGTGCTTACATTAAATAATTTTATGCATATAATACAGTACATATAAAATAATAATCAAAAGATTAACACTCAAACTCATGCAATTCTAGCTAAAATTAATAATAAAGCTCTATACTTATGGTATCTAACCTCGATCTAAAAACTAAAAGATACATTAAGAGCTTGAAATGATTCAGAAATTATTATGTTTGTTGCTTATGTAGCTACTTATCAGTTCATAAAACAAAAGACTCAATGAAGGAATAATAAAATCTTAATTTAACACCTGTATTTATTGTTCTTAGAGTCCTCAGTTTTATTTATTTCAATTATATTTGAATTATTTAAAGGCTACTATATGAAATTTTAACTTTATTCTAGTTGAACGAAATATAATGGTCAGTTAAAGAGACAGCGATTATAAATCTAAAGTGTATGTGAGAGATGGGAGAAATTATATTAATATTTAAGTATTATAAATTTTAACGAATGAATAAAATTCACATATTTTATAAACTCTTAAATGAAATTTGCATAATTTTTAGTGTTGTTTGTGATGTTCCTTATATAAGTGCTATCGCCTGTTACATTTTCGATTTTATAAATTTTACAAATATTTATATAGAGTCTTTGCTTAATTAATGCTTTTTCTTGAAAATATTTTTCTCTGTTAATTTACTGGGTACTTTCATCAAGTAATTAGCGAAGCCAGGTTTTCTCTATGAGTTGAACGAAGTATATGTTAAATTTAGATGAATGACTGCCTCTGATTTTATTATAGCCATGTGTCACTGATTTTTATTCGCTTATTTTATTTACTTCACGAGAGATGGTGTAGCATTTATTATGAGCTGCTAAATTGATTCATTTAATAACTCTAGTCAGAGTTCCAAGAACGCCAAAGTTAATTATTCCCTTAGGTGATTTATTTTAGAGATAAATACGTCTGGATCAATCATAATATCTACGTTGAAGCTTATTTTTTATATTTTTGGGTAGTTAGGAATCACAATCAACTTTATATCTTTAGTCTTAAAATCTTTTTTCACTTTACTTAGTTATGCTATTAAGGATAAGATTATTGTATCCACTTAATTTTACAAAACAATTCAATAAATGTTAAAATATTAGTTAAAGCAATAAACTTTATTTGCTTTACATTTATCGGTATTAGTCCTCTTACCTCAAAATTTTCCTATTAAATCTTGAGATTAATATCTCTTAATTGTATCATAGATAGATTTCATCTTACTTCCACTTTCTATAAATGAAAATAAATTTTGAAATTATAAATTTTCATTTTAAGTTTAGTAAATCTTAATTCTAAATAGGAGGACCACTTTTGGATGTCAGCCTAAAAAAGTTGCGCAATCTAAGCTTCACAATTTGCTTCTACTTTCTCTTTTGCCTTCTCCATTAAATTTTTCCTAAAATTCTCTATTTATATTAGGATGCCTCCAAATTACTAAGCTTCAACATTATAAGGAGTTTAATAAATAGTTTTATAATTATTTAGGGGATATTAAATTAAGACATAAAAAAAGTTATAGGTCAATATTAAGTTAAACTTGATTTTGAGGAATTTTTAGAAAAATGAATCTTCATTCGGATCATTAAATAATAAAAAGTATGAATATTTCCATATATTATGTCAACTTATATTCAATTATTATTCAGCATTTTTTTTTAATTCTCAATAAAAAATATTTAAGATTTTAAAATCTACCTTTAAAACTAAAACTAGCGTTAACTTGCTAAGAAAAGTGGCACTACTATGATCATGCCAATTAGTATTACCATTCAAGAAAACCAAAATCCTTAGTCAATGTACTATTGCACTTAATGAAAGTTTGCTATTGATGGTTCAATATTTTAGAATTAAATTTAAATCTAAAAGAAAATAATTAAGAAGTCGTAGTTAAAAGATATGGAAGTAAAATAATAAGTTATTGCCAATAAAATAGTGCCAATTATTGAAGAGTTTTTATGTTAAAATATTAAATTTTTTAGAGATATTTACACGAATGTGTGCAATTGAATATCTAAATAATTAATATAAAGATGACAAATATATTTGTGAGTTCTGTGAGTGGAAATCTTTAAATTCAAACTACATAATAGTTCATACAAAGTAAAGCATAAGTAGAGTTATGTATTTAACTATGAATTTACAGGAAAATATGTTTAAAAAATCTACACTAGTCTTTTAGAGTCGAGTTATAAAAGTAAATTAAAATGAAAAAAGAATCAGTCAAAATAGTATTAAAATCTGGAATATAAAAATCCTTAAATACAAAAAGTTATTAATATTAGTTACTTATAAAAATTTTAATATTTTAAATTATTTTTATTTTGAAGTTTTTTAATAATTTGATATTGAAGAAGTTTGAAATAGTATAGCATAAAATTATTTTCCATTAATGCAAATTATTTATATAAATATTTTTAAAATTAACTTTTAAGTATTTTAATAAATAATGAGAAATAGAAATCGAATTTGTTTTTAATCAATATGAACTTTCATTTACTCTTAATTTAATAAATGAGTAAATTTTAAATAATTATCTAATAAAAGTAACAAATCTTAAAAAATAAATACTTTTTATGTATAAAATAAATAATTTTGAAAAAATATAAAACTATGAATAAATCTAATTTAATTTTAATAGAAAAGTAATTAAGTTTCAAGTATTAAATATAAATCAAATTATTTAGTAATAAATATATATAAATTTAATATATAAGAAATGGGCTCAAGTAGTAAAAATATAACTTTTATCACTTGAGCCCATATTTAATATAATAATATAAAAATCAAATGAAATTTAAACAAATAATTATAATTGTGTTTGAATAATGCTTCATTATATAATTTGTCATATATTTAGATTTTAAGTATTCGCAATTTTTACACTATTTTGACTGAATGTAAAATTTTATTATATCTGAGATTCATAAAATTATTATAAAATTGTTGCCAAAAAGATTATTATCTTCTAAATTATTGACATAAATTCTTGCATTGATATTTAATAATTGTGAATAAATGTATTAAATGGAGAGATACTTAGATAAATTTTAAATTAAATTTATTTATTAAATGAGTGGGGCAAGGAACGCTTAAAATTAAGGACGTAAATGCAAATGTAATGAAATGGGCTTTAATAGAAACCAATAAGTCAATAAGTGCCATAAGACTGATGGCAAACCAAGAAAATGGAATGAATTCTCTGCAAGAAAACTGGAGGATACCAATATTGACACAACACATAAAGTCTTTTAGCACGAAAGTAATCACACCAAGATGAGACACACTTATTTATTTTACCAGTACAAGTTATTCTTAGTCTATTTGGGTCACTTTTGAGGAAAGATCATATTCTGCATAGCTACAGAGAAATTGCAGTGCTACATCAGATTTAAGTTTCCATCATCTACATGATTGTAAATTTGAGAGCTATATTCCCAGGAGGTCACCGAGACATATACTCAAACCTGATATGATCTCATACATTTGCAACGTAAGACACTAGCAGATATGGCTGGTCTTTCTTTGATTAAGCGAGTCGAATTAATAAAGAAAAATACGAGCTGTCTTCTCAATCTCAAACCTCTATAGCAAATTACTTTGCTCGAAACGGTATATCAAAACACATCTTGTCTTGCCATCTGAGTTATAGACAACTTTCCAATTCATAACAGCAAAAATTCAAAGAGATATTTAATGAGAAATTTTGAGTCTTTATCTCTCCGTAAAGCTGTGTATATACACCTTTAAAAGAGTGCTAAATTATATCTTGCTCGCACTTTACTACTCTAGTAGTAAAATTTAATCTCAAGAAATACTTACTTTGAATCATTCATAATAACTATTGATGCATAAAAAGTTTCCAATTCTTCTCAGCACTCATAATTAATACGAAGCATAACAAAGAGACAAAAGTATCACAGACCTATACTGCATCCATTATAAATGGTGCTGGTGGCTTTAGACGAGACTTCAACAAAAAAGGTAAGATTAAACTTCATTCGAAATATATAATTAATTTACATTGTGCAGAATTGAGAATTGTGTTATTTAGATTTGCATCGGAGATATCAAATTAGGATGGAGTTTAAATATTTTCTTCAAAGTTTTGCTGTGTCATAATTGAGAAATTTTTATTTGCCTAGCAGCATTTTATTTTAAGTTTTTTTTAAATCTTTTATTAAATTTTCACTTTTTCCAATTCATACATTAATACTCTATTAACACTTGTGGATTTAATAGAATGAGAGTTATTATAGATCATTTATATAGATACTTGATATATCATTTTAATTAATTATTGCTGATGACAAGTTATGAATGGGATTTGCTAAAGAGTATTAACTCATAAATAGCCAAAATTAAAGACTTCAAACATATTTAGATTAAAGCTTCATTGATAAAAATTATTATTTAGCATTGAGATTTCCTCTCCTTAAAATGACTTACCGATTATTTTAATCTGATAACAGATATTAGTGGTAATATTGCTAAGTTTTTTCGCAGAAGGCTGATGGCAAGAAAGAGATTCAAAAATTTGATAAATTCATTGTAATTTAAAGCCATGAGTTACTCAACGGATTTTCAACTTCTGAGAGTCTTATATTATAGATTTCAATAAAGTTGTAAGATGACACGAGTATACTCTAGTACAAATATTATATACTCCTTAATATTTTACAAGAAAAAAGGAGAAGACAAAGACATTGCTTGGGAGATTTTATAATTTCATATGGTAGCTTTTGAGTGCTCAGGTTGCAAATGTGCGATAAATTATGTATAAAGAATTAAAGAAATAAAAAAGATAAAACAAGATTTCTAAAAGTATTAAAAAGTTTTTATTTTAAAAATAATGTTAAGAAATAAAGTTACTGTTGATAATGATAGAAAGCTTTGAATGATAAAGTTTACAAGACAGTTACACTAAGAAAGAATAAAGTTTAAATAGAAAATAAATAAATAAAGTTTGCAAACTTGTTAATACCTCCCATTTCAGCTAAAAACAGCCTCAATTTTTTTTATATATAATATTTTTAAAAAATACCTTCCTCTTTATTTTGAACTATTTTTACATGAAAAATTAATATTTTCCCTTCTTACTCTTTTATATTTTTTTTTATTTTAATTTATTTTGTTAGATTTAATAATTAAGTTGTTTTATTTAGCAAGTCATCAGAGTGTTTTTTCAGGGATTTAATTTTTAATTTATTCAAAAAAAAGATTATAATTTATTCATATATTTAAATATATTTTACTTTATAAATATATAATTAACTTTGCTAAATTATATATATTTTTTTAAATATTTATATGTTCCCATTATCATTACCTTCTTTTTAGCATTTTGTTTCTTTTTTTGTTGTTGCTATATTTATTTAAGCAATTTACATATTTACATTTTCAAATTGTTAATAATTTTTTGTATTTTATATTTATTATGTTATTATTAAATTATTATTTATTGTTTTTATAATTAATAATAATTATATATCAATTATATTAAATTTTTAAACGTATAATCATCAATTTCTTAAAAAAAGTTTTATAACTTAAAATTCTATTTTAAGTTATAAATAAATAAATAATCATAAATTAGAAATCTAAATAAAGAAATTGAAGATGGGAATTAGATAGAAATCGAGAATTTAACGAGCCACATAAAAGTTAACAAAATACTTGGAAGACATTAAGAAATAAAAAGCATCTATTTAAAAGAATTTACAAGACTATTTTTAATATTCAAACAACAGTTAAAAAATCAAATCCACTATTAATGTTTCTAAATCATTAACAATAACTACAAAGACATTAACTATTTTGAAGTTGTTAACTACAGAGACTACTAATTTTGCTATTATATTACCGACTACTAATTTCGCAATTAACTGATAGAGAAGTAAAAGAATGGGTAATGAGGAATGAAAAATTAGAGTAAAATTAAAAGAAAATGGAGAATTACTAGAGTAAACTGCAAAAGACAGATGTCGATAAAAATGATTGAACTGTGCATCTGTATCCTGGATGAGAGAGAGCTGAGTTTCAAACTAAAAGAAGATCAGATGAGAAAGTCAAAAGGGAAGAAACTTAACTTATTGAACTTTAGGAAATGATACCGTATAACCTAAAGGAGCTTACAACAATGATAGTGGAGAACTTATTAAAATAGTTAGAAAATATCAAATGAAAATTGTCAAAACATTGAGTTAATTATTAGAATGAAACATTCTTATTGTGTAAAAATTTCCATTACAATACTTCCCAGTTTGTGTACCAATAACTGGAATGTGAAAATTATAGAGCTATAGACAGAATAAAGTATAAAGTCAACCACTTAATATTATAATAATAGCGACTTCAATTACTACTTAAAAAAACTAAACTTAATAAACTAAACTAGGAAGACCTCATATATTCAATACCAAAATTAGTTTGTTCTCATTAATAAATATAAAAATTAATGAGCATTAACATAAATGTGAATTATCAGAACCAAATATTCTTAATACATAAATAAAAAACGGGATTAAACAAATTAAGAATAACAAACAATGGTTAATTATGGTAAAACTAAATATAAAACATAAGCAAAACGACCTAAGTATACTGACAGGGAAAGAAATTTAAGAATCAGAGTAGTAAGAAAATAATGATAAAAAACATTCAAAGAGAAAAAAATAGTATTAAGGAAGTATAATTAAAAAAATTGATAAGGAAATGTGTTGTAGAAAGTTAGGAAAAAACAGAACTGAAAATCAATTGGTATTTATAACCATAATTATGAACGATTCAGAAACTGAGCTCATTTGAGAACATCAACGTCCAAGACACTAAAATATGGTGGAATCATGCTAAAGGGAAATGGAACAGTGTTGGAGAAAAAATATTTCTGAAATAGATTTACTATATAATTATGAGATTAAATAAAAAAACTAGATATAATCTCTACCAATTGAAGGTCTTAAAATAAAGTAGAAAATATTCCAGCTAGAAGATTTGACAAGTTAACAGATACCCAAATTGTACAACAAAGTGTTTAAGGAGGAGAGAAATAAATAATAATTTATACTTAAACTGAGTGATACAAACAATTAAAGGCGAGGATAATGAACAAGAGTTCTGTAAACAAAGGAGATGTTGTGAAAAGAATGAGTGAATGTAATTATAACAAAGCTATTGGATGCGATGGATATGAATAAATATGTTTGGTAAGCCGAATAAATAAATTAGACATTAAGTATGTAAATATTTGAAAGGCTGAATTCTGAAATAATACCACCATACTTTAAGATAGATGATACTACTGAGTAAAAATCATGATAACAAGCAATCAGAAAATGAAAACACAATACCTATAGTTTTATCTCATCAGCACAATAGTTAAAGAAGTTATGATAAATTAAATCTAAGGAGAAGAACTAACAAATAGAAACAGATGACTAACAAAAGAAAGTCATGAGTTAAGACATAATCCTACTGAGACCAATGCAGCATATAAAAGAATCGAGGAAGAAGAGCAAGTAGAAAGAAGCACACTTATTTTTAGAACTTTAAAAGTATACGAGTCTGTCTCAAAAGACATACTAATTAGTATAATAGAGTTAATATTTAGATCAAAAAAAGACAACAGAGTAGTGACTCTTATAAAGAATCTTTTAATAAAAACTGGGAAGGTCAACGTCGATGCCTATTTTTTTCGAAATCCTAAGTGGATGCCAATCTTTATTTTTTTTAAAAAAAAACAAATCAAAATACTATATCGGTGCACTATAAATATTATTTTCATTTTCCAATAGAGATCAATGATTATCTATTTTTATAATTAAACTCTTATAGTGAATCTTTGGGAAGAAGGGGTTATTTCTGAACCAAAGCAGCAATATCCGAACAAAAATATAATTAAATATTTTAAAGAAGTTGGCTGCCTGATTCTTGTCAAGTTTGGGTAGGAGAACACGAAGAAATTATTTTTAGTTACCAGAGATTTCTCCATAGACTTGAAAATTCACGATATGAGTATTAGTTTTATCATTAAATGACAAAACTTATATATTTTTTACATAATCTTTTGTTCAATTTATGCAATTTAAAATATATAATTTACTCGAATGCTTGTTGATAAATTACTTCGAATAAGATAATAAGATAGAATTTTTGAAAAATAAGTGAAATTTTATATGAAATGTAGATATAGACTTATATAGATAAATTTGTATTTAAGAACAATAAGCAAATAAGAATAAATAGCCTTATAAAAAGGACTTATTGAGCAATATCTACAAATACTTATTATAAAATGCAGCAAGATACGTTCTCAAGCTTAGTTCATCTTAGGGTAGCTTAAGTCAGCTTAGGTCAGCTTAGGATTTGCTCAAATAAACAGCCTCGAACCACTTTTGCCTCAGATCAACATTCTTAATTCATAGGCCTCTCTAAGGCTTATAGTCCCCATTTATATTAAATCTTAATTATAATTATCATTATTAATAAAACTTTAAAAAGTTTATTCTAAAAATAATTAAATTTATGCTTAATTAAATTTCTCTATAGAGAATTCATTATAATAAGAACCCTATTTAATTTTTAATAATTTGTAAAAATTAAAGCCCAATAATAATAATTATTATAATTAAGATTTAATATAAATGGGGACTATAAGCCTTAGAGAGGCCTATGAATTAAGAATGTTGATCTGAGGCAAAAGTGGTTCGAGGCTGTTTATTTGAGCAAATCCTAAGCTGACCTAAGCTGACTTAAGCTACCCTAAGATGAACTAAGCTTGAGAACGTATCTTGCTGCATTTTATAATAAGTATTTGTAGATATTGCTCAATAAGTCCTTTTTATAAGGCTATTTATTCTTATTTGCTTATTGTTTTTAAATACAAATTTCTCTATATAAGTCTATATCTACATTTCATATAAAATTTCACTTATTTTTCAAAAATTCTATCTTATAAGATTTAAAATGATTATCTTTAACAATAAATGTAATTTTCAAGTAATATATTTGTGTAATAAATCTTATCAACAAGCATTTGAGTTAGTTTTATATTTTATAATGCATAAATTGTAAAAGATTATGAAAAAAATATATAAGTTTTATCATTTTTTTATAAAACTTATACTTACATTGTGAATTTTCAAGTGTTTGAAGAAATCTCTGGTAACTAAAAATAATTTCTTCATGTTTTCCAACCCAAACTTGACCAGAATCAGGCAAGCTAACTTATTTAAAATGTTTAATAATATTTTTGGTTCAAATATTGCCGCTTTGGTTCAGATATAGCCCTTTCCGAATCTTTTATAATAGTCAATGAACCCTATCAAACTAACCTTATTATGAATAATATATATGTTTACAAATAAATATTTCTTATGATAAAAATTAATATGTTTAAAGTGTTTATAGCTGTATCTTATACCCTAATTGTTATGAAGTAGTTTAATTCAGAATTCTAAAATTAAAACTTAGGATTTTGATTGTTTTTTTTATTAACAAATACATTCAAAACCCCCAAAACCCCTTAATGAGGTTTAAAAGTGCTTTGATTTTTTGGGAATTTATTAGGGGTTGGGGTTATTAATTAAATTAAAAAAAAAGAAACAAATTACAAGCTATTGGTGTCTACTTATGATGAAGAGTATATAGATTTAGTGTTTAAACTGCGATATGGATTTGATATATATAGTGAATAAGTCAAACCAGTTCTGAACTCTAAGTCTATTTCACTGCTCTTAAAGTGAATTCCATCAACTTTTCGCTCCCACTGCTTGAAAGCTGTGTAATTAAAGCAATTATAGCTGAATTCTTAGCTTAAGATGAAGTCAAAGTTTCTATAGAAGCATATTGACTATCTTATTTATGAAAAAAACTTTGAAGTATTGGGCTCACTTCTCTCTCGACTAACGAGCTACTTTGTTTCATCGCTAATTCCCTGAGTTGAAGATCTCTGCTTAGTCTATAGCCAACATCTATAAACGAAATGGTATCTCTTACAAAGGTGTAAATCGTATTAAGAGAGTGATTGATTTCACTCTGCCAATTACAACAACAACAACTTAAATTATATTTATAATTAAATGCAGAGAGCTTCATAGAATAATATTAAGTTTATTCATGCTGACGAGGCTGTGTTTACATTCAACACTTTCATCTAAAAGTCTTGGTATAAAAGAGATAGTAATATAGAAGTATATTACTAGAAATTCAAGGTACAAACAATAGTAATTCTTGGAGGTATTAGCAAAGATACTGGTTTAAAGACTAATGAAATTCATCCTCGCTCTATTAAGACAGAGCAGTATATCAAATTTTTTAGAGTAACTGAGAGAGAAATAACATGTGTAAGAAGAGAATATACTATTCGTTAATTATCTTTTTTATTATTAATTTTCTTGTTTCTTATCTTTTAACACTACTTCGTCTTTGAGATTTTACTCCTCTGTTTAGAGAAATAATTCTTTTAATGTTTTACAAATAAATATTTTCTTAAAGTTTGAAATAATTTCATTAAATCTAAAACAACTAGTTAAAAGTCTGAAATAATTTAAGAACTGTGAAATAATTTATTTGAATCTAAATTATTTCTTAAAGTTTGAAACAATTTTAAAAACTGTGAAATATTTATTTGAGTCCATATAAAAATAAAAGATAGAATAGAAATTGCAAAAATCAGATTCTTCCGTCAAAAATCAAAACTTTTTATACTGTTAAATTTTGTTTTTGCTCTGCACATTCCACATTAAGGTTATTAAAACGAAATTTTTCTAGTCATTTTGACTATGTTGACCACGAATCTTGATTAAATAATGATAAATTATTAAAGATGGAGAAGATATAGGCAATTTAAGTATTTTATAAGATATCGTAATGTTGAATGATATGCAGGGTTGTCGTAGGAATGAGAGAAGAGCACGGAATTTCATGAGATGGAATTGTATTAAACAAATCCACTAAATTTGAGCTCCCAAGCAAAAGATTTACATTTAGTCATAAGTTATATAGTCATGTTTAAGATCTTATCATAAGACAAAAGAAGCAAGAAAGAGTAATGAACTACTTACAATAACGCCAGTGTTCAACGTTTATTACTGCTCTTAGTTTAATTGAATTTAATTCTACTGGGGAATATTAATAGGTCATTACAAGAAATTGCTTCTTTACCACTTGATGCATGACCTCCTATTTATACAGTTAACTTTATTAAATGTTCAACAAATTCAGAAGTTAATTAGTTGGCTTAAAAGTGAGCTAAAGAAGGGAGAGTCAATGTAAATAAATAATTTTTATAAAAAAGTTAATGAATTTATAAATCATATTAAAATTCTTTAATATCAGCTGCTTTCTTTTCTTCCTTCTCTTGCTTCCCTCTTTCTATGTTTCTTCTATTGCTACCATAATCTATGTTCATTGATTCTGAATGCTAAATATTTCAATAAAGACTCTTTCTATCTTTATACTTTGTCTGCGACCTTTCGCTATCGGTGATGCTTGCCCTATTTTTTCATTAAGAAGATACCAGTACCAGATTCTTCTAAGAGTTAACCTACAAATCTTTCTTGAAATATAAGGGTGATTCTGTAGCTCTTACAGCCTGCTCCTACTTATGTTGATTCCTTGTTTGTTTTTTTCTTCTAGAGAGATGCTGCTCCTCTTATTATGGGATTCTTAAATTATTTCTTTCAAGTAATTATCTTTGATTGTTGAAATTTTGTTCAGGTAATTTATTTGGCAGCTGCTTCTTTGTAGGCGGTACAAAGAAACCTTTTGGTCATCTATTGCCTCGTCATATAAATTAGTCACTGAGATTTCAGGATAGTTAGGAATCTCTGCAAACTTTACATTCTAAGTTTTCAATGCTTTCTACTCTACGCAAAGTATGCTCTTATAAATGAAATTTTAGTGCATTCCATCTTTGGGTGAAACAAACCAACTATAAAATCAAGATTTGTTACTATGAATTCCTTACCTTGCTTCATCAAGTAGCGGTGAAAATTCTCCTTACTTAATTTTTGAATCAATTCTT
The DNA here is from genome assembly GCA_000711775.1 of Oxytricha trifallax. Classification (NCBI taxonomy): domain Eukaryota; phylum Ciliophora; class Spirotrichea; order Sporadotrichida; family Oxytrichidae; genus Oxytricha; species Oxytricha trifallax. The sequence continues at coordinate 23,667 of ARYC01003147.1, read as the reverse complement.
GTTCTTGCACTCTTTTCATTGCATCATTGAGTAAAAATAATTTAAATACTCACAAGATTTTAAGAAATAAATCAAGTAAAATTCATAGTAATATTTAATTAATTTACTAGTAATTTTAATAATATTTCTAATTTAATATTTAAAACCACACTCCAACCCAAATCTATATATGGTTTGGGAAAGAGTGTGGTATAGTATTTATTTTATTTTGTATTTATACTTTAATTAAAAATAACATTTCATTTTCTATAGATAACATTTCGTTTTTATTAAGATTATATAAATCATTAATTTATTATATATCACATTTATTAATAGATTAATTTTAAAACTTTTTGGATGCTATAATTAATAATAGAGTAAAATATAAATAATTTACTTCTTAATAAAAACGAAATGTTATCTATAGAAAATGAAATGTTATTTTTAATTAAAGTATAAATACAAAATAAAATAAATACTATACCACAGTCTTTCCCAAACTTTATATAGATTTGGGTTGGAGTGTGGTTTTAATTATTAAATTAGAAATATTAATAAAATTACTAGTAAATTAATTAAATATTACTATGAATTTTTCTTGATTTATTTCTTAATTTCTAGTGAGTATTTAAATTATTTTTACTCATTCATTGACTCCATCTTGTTTACAGATCTAAGAAATGATCTTCAAAATTTAAGTTTATTGATTTTAATTAGATACCTCTGCAAAACTTACTATTATTATTATTATTATTATTTAATGCTATACTGAAATTAATACTGGTGTTATGCCAGCCAGATAGTGATAATAAGATATATTATACTTTGACTTTTGGCGATTAAATTTCATCTGTCCAAGGGGGATACTTACTATTAAATACTGATATCCAAAAGGAGGTCAACATCTAAGAAGGATATGGTGAAAGTTTTGAGAACTGGTTTCAAACTTGAAAGATCGATAACAATCTCTACTCTTATAGTTCCATATTTTTAAATTTAAATTGGTACGTACTTTATTAGGAGCAGCTCCTAAAATGCTAGTACTTAATTAGGAGCACCCTAATTTTAATATCATAATCACAAATTATCCCCTAAAGCAGTACGTACTAAATTAGGGAGACTTCTTAAATTGGTAAGATCTGTAATCAACTTAGTATTTATTGTAAAAATTGTTACTTACTCAATTAGATTTTGAGCTGCATCGTCAATTGGCACAATTTTCTTTCTCAATTACTTTAAAATATTCCCTTGAAACTTTTAAGCCAGTAATGTTCTCATTTGAACTCTGAATTATAGAGGCACAAATTTTTAATTTTTATATTCAAAATTAAGTATGAGCGCTAACATTTTAAGAAAAACAGCAGCACTTCCATCAAACTAAATGAGACTTACCTTTGGTCATACTAAAAGGTGTGATAGTTGTGAGATGAGCTCTCATAAAGAGCTATCACTTGACCTCTTTGTTATTAAAAAAAAATTAATAATAGAAAATAAATGGCAAAGAAGAGTGTGTGTGTGAACAGAGGAGAAAAGTATTAATGAAATTCCTATATAAACTGAAGAAGTAAGTATACTTTTGTTAGTATTATAATAGATTTGTTCATAAATCTCTTTGGTATAGGCATATGAAGGAGCATAAAGAAACTAAACTAACAATATACTTATAGCACGATCTAATCGATGGAAATCTGATAGCTTTGAGTGCCATATGCAGTATGCTCACACATGAGACTTAAGGAAGCATCTTTTAAAAAGCTCACAAAGAGAAAATAGAAATTTAAAATTAGTATACTCAACTAAAGTTGCTCAACAATAGCTTCTTTAAATTGCGGAGCATTAATAAGCAAGCGAATTAGAGAATGTGAGAATAGCAAACGCAACCACTAAGCATCAAAGATCACTAAAATCATGATTAAAGTTTAATTCAAAAATAATTCCAGTACTGGATAGATTAAATAGATTCTTCTCTCAAAAGCTACCTAATTCTAAAGGACTCCTGTGACAAGAAAGATATTAAGGATGATCAGTATGATTAAAAAGTATATCTTTTCAACTATCTCCTAAGTGATGATAAATATTAAATGGAGTTACTAATAAGTATTAAGTACTCACTCAGGCTAAGTTTAAAGAATGCAAATGCTTATTATAGCTAGATGCTGTTCTCCTTGCCAAAGAAAATGTAGCTTTCAGACTACCACTCTATGAAATGACACTCAGAAATTTCATAGGTGATGAAAGAAATCTTAGATAGCTTGCATAAACAGCAATCTTAAATATACAGGGTATCAAAGAGCTCATAAGTTAGGCTTTGTTAACAAGGATCTTGAGCCTGAGAATAAAATTCTTCACCTGTAAGAGTATCAATAATTGATTTCAACAGAGTATTAAGAGAGGTAGTATCAAGACTTGGAGTGTTATGGGAACTCAAGGCTATTATCCAGAAAGATAAGATTGGAGAGATGGAGACTTTTAATGGGATGTGTGGGCTATGGCAGCAAAAATAATAGAGTGCGATATGTCTCACAACTATTACTACTCTACAAGATGCGAGAAGGATGCAAAACAAAGAATAAAACAATTTATTGAAAAAATGAGAGTCTCTCCATCAATGAAACAAATGGCAGAATCAATAATAATAAAGCCAAATTCAAGATTAGACATATCAATAAAGCAGGAAGAGTTGTTGTTAAGTAAGTTAAATTTAAGACCTCTCTCCCACACGATCCAAAAGTGCATTTTGAGTGATTAAATTAAATTTATTTACTATAAATTTCACATTAAAATTTATTATTAGCCCCAAATCCTAACAAATTTCCTAAAAATAAAAGCACTTTTAAAACTCATTATAGAGTTTTGGATTTGCTTATAGTATATCAGTCGCTAAACTCGAAGCTCAAACAAGATCAATTGATGAAAGAAATCAAAGGAAATAAATGAGACTTTATAGGATTATTAGAAACTAGATTATAAAAATTAGTTGAAATTAATAATAAGAACATAGAGTAAACACAATTAGCAAGTAATTAAGAGTACTTGTCCTAAATAAAAGGAAATACGAAATAAAAATAATAAAAGCGTTGAAAAAATTTAAAGTTTTGAACATCTTTAACAAAGTTGAATTCCCACTACATTTAGTCACATTTACCTCACACCTTTTTTGAATTAGTAGATAAAAGAAAAACAAAACATATTAATATTTATTATTAAATAAAAAAGTAGAAATTATAGAAGCAATGGAAAATGGTATTGGGAGTCCTCAACTTTTACATTTAAGAATTGGTGAAGATTAAATAAAGAAGGTCTGAAAGAATTCATTTTTTGAAGTGAGGAAATTCTGAAAAAGAAAAATAACTTGACCAAATATTCTCAAATGTAGAGTCATTTAACTCAGATACATGTTAACTCAGATTCAATGACAAAAGGTTATATTAAGTAAATCTTAATAGAATTCAAAATAATGGATAGGGATTGATTATTTAGGGTAAATAATATGTGAAACAATAATGGAAAGAGTTTCATTGAAAAAGGAAGATTAATTACATCAAAATAATTGGATAATTTAATTCAAAAAATTTTAATTTACAATATAAAAAAGCAGGTGAAAGGAAGAAATTGCTTTCTATCGTCATCAAATTGGCCATTAATAATTAATGGAGCAAGGTAAATAAGGTTTTCCCAAGAGTTGAAGGTTAAAAGGTACAAAGTTGTAAACGACTTGAACATTGTTAAAACAAGAAAGAGTTAATGGGCTGTCTTAATGATAAAAAGACTTCCAAAGAGACGAAAGAATAACTACCGATAAAAGAGGAGCATAGAGGAAAAGAAAATAACAAGAATGAAAGTCGATAAGTTCTACAATTTATTATATAAATATAAAAGAACAACAGAAATATTAAAAAAATAATAAATAATGATATTAAAACAAGTAGACAAGAGGTTTGACGATGAATGAAACGTTGAGAAATATATAAAATAATGGAGCTTGAACAAAGCAATCAGACGAGATGATTTTGATAGGCAATATTCAGTAAATAACAAAACATGCAAGATAAAATGAGAGAATAAAGGAAGATTACTCAATTAGAATAAGATCCCCTAATAAATTAATAAGTGGAGACTTATAATCTTAAGTAAACACGAAGTAATTTTACCAAGAAAAGAGCATTACAAGGCCAAAAGTGTTTAACTCTCATTTATGGAAAATAGTGGAGAAAATTTTTATTTATAAAATTAACCAAAATAAAAATGAGTTACTAAAAAAGGTTTGGCTATGGGATCAAACACGCCCCCCATAATGTATATTTTTCTTTTTGTAGTCTGATAGAGTTTTTGACGCTGAGTAATAGAAGCTAATAAACTACTGGTGTGCGATCAATAGTTTTCGAGATATGGCCCCATATAAGTTCACATTTTATATATAAAAATATAGTAAAAATTAGAAAAATATTTCCAATTTTTCATAAAAATCTAATCTTTGCTTAAAATACCAATTTAGAGGATTTAATGAAAATTTAAAGAATTTTATATAATTTATCAAAATAATATCATAATAAATTATTTGGACGTTAATTTTATTGCTATATTGTAAAATAATTTTTTATGATATTATTTTGATAAATTATATAAATTCTTTAAATTTTCATTAAATCCTCTAAATTGGTATTTTAAGCAAAAATTAGATTTTTATGAAAAATTGGAAATATTTTTATAATTTTTACTATATTTTTATATATAAAATGTGAACTTATATGGGGCTATATCTCGAAAACTATTGATCGCACACGAGTAGTTCATTTGCTACTATTACTCAGCGTAAAAAACTCTATCAGACTACAAAAAGAAAAATATACATTATGGGGGGGGCGTGTTTGATCCCATAGCCAAAGGTTTTTATCAAAATGGATTCAAGGAATAAAAATACACATATAGCTCTGATAAGACTTCTTGAACACATCAAAGCATCTTGGAAAAAAGAGCAAGGAGATAGACATTTTTACTAATAGATCAATAAGAAGCATATTACACAATCTCAAAAGACAATTTAATATCAATACTCAATAAAGAATGGTTAGTCTGAAAGAAGAAGAGGTAGTCAAGCTAATTGAGATACTCTACCAAAACAACAAAATTTAATATGATAAATAAGAGATAATCATAGAAAATAGCGTGGAATAAGGAAGCAAATTATTACCAAAGCTATTCAGGATCATTCTATTGCTTAGTAGGAGTTAAAATCTTTGGTCATCTTAAGCAAATTAATAGGATTTCTAGATGATAAACTAGTAAATATAAAAGACCCTAAGAAGTACAAATAGAAGGGATCAACAAGGTATAAGAGGCCAAATAACTAGGATTAAATATTTGTTCGATCGCATATAAAATATCAAAAATAAATACAATGAAATCAAGAAGAAAAAACAGAATTATATAAAGACTAAAAAGCTCAAATGACTCACGGTCAATGAATAAGGATGACATAATTCTAGTCATTCCATTAGCAGCAATATATTTTGTAAAAATAAAGAGAATCGGGAAGATGGATTTAAAGCTAGAGAAAAGCTTTTAGGATCTGAGAGACATTCCAAACAAAATATTGAGGAATGCTACTCTGCTATAAGACTCTAACATCAGTGAAATAATAAGAGATTGGTTCAGAAGAACAAGAAGAAAATAACCATGAATAGAATAACATCAGTCATTTTAAGAGCATGTTTCAAGTCGACTAATATCAAAAAGAGGGAGAAGGAATTCCATCTGACAAAATTAATATCATTTTGATAAAAGATTTGAGTATCTAAGTGTGAATGAGTATCAATAAGTTATAACTCTACAGGTTTATACTTTTTAGTATTTATCGCAGATTACTCATTTCATATATTAATTTACATTTAAATATTTTACTTCTGTTAATACAATATAATATAATAAAATTTATAATATTATGCATTTTTGAAATTAAATTTTGATTAAGTAAGTAAAAAATGAAAAAACTACAACATATTGTATTATTAAAAATGGATTACTGTTGAAAAATTGCTGAATTAGATGAAATTAGATTTTATGGTGTGGAACGATATTTTTACTCTTACTTCAGCAAGTTATTGACTAATTTTAATTTTAAATAGAATAAATGCCAAAAATAAGATTTTTATTCTTAAATTTTTAACATTATTACCTAATTTATACTACTTATAGAGAGTTAATTCAAAAATTATAGCTCACCTCCCGAAATAACATCAATATTTAAAATTAGCGGGAGAGTTTTAAAACTGTAATTTCTACAACAATAACCCTGAATACAGTCTATTCTAGGTTGATAAACACAATAAAATTTGTTTTATGCAAGGCTGGAAAATTAACTAGTAATTAACAGTAAGGTAAGTTTTATAAAAAGTTTCATAAATCACAGTTAATATTTCACAATATAATCTTACATTTTCCCTTCTATTTATTTTTAGGTATTTCATGTATTAATCTGAATTTATCCAACAACCTCATTTATTTATATTACAGTCTAATTTATAAGTTTAAAAAATTTTAATATTATACTAATCTTGTATATTTATTAATGAATAAGACAACCTGTTGAGAAGGATTATAATGCAAATTAGTGATGCAAGAAGCCAGTTACCAATCATACCTTTTTATTAATTAATGCTATAAAAATTGATCTTATTAAGCAGCAGCTTTTATAAATATATTGAAAAGAATAATATTATATCTAATGAGATGTATACTAATTAAGTTTTATTTGTAATGCTACTCGAATTTAAAATGTCAAGATCCTGTAGGTTTGAGTAGTTTTTAAATTAATTAATTTTTTATTATTTATTTGGAAAAAATCAAAGATATTCTCAGCAATTTTTTTAAATAAAAAAGAAGATTCAATCAACTTTAATATGATTAATTGACAAGACCAGTTAAGAGGAGTTGAAAAAAGAATGATTTTACATATTTAAAACTATTAGTAATCAATTACAAGAACAGTTATATAAATATGAACAAAGAAATAGCAAAAGACCTTCAGTCTTTAATATCATTGTTTAATTTATGTAATAATTATTAACAATAGACTAAATTATTTAGGAACTACTAAATTAAGCAATCAACTATAGATTATAATTTATTTATGATGTTAATAAATTATTAATATATTTAATGAGATTAGGAAATGATACTATAAATAATGAGTAATTATTTATAGAGTCAATGATAAAAGAGATTTTAAGATCTGCTTGTAAGAGTTTTTTAATAATTATAATACTAGAAAATTTATAAGTAAGGAGTTGTCTGGAGTTAGTTTGAAATTGAATAAACTGAGTATTTAGGTTTTAATTGCATATTATCCTCAATTCAATCATGCTGTAAATCTTCAACCTCTCTGTCTTCTGAAAATAAAAGCAGAAAACACTTAAATCATAAGTAAAGCTATGCTTAAGGTAGATTTACTCATAAAATAGGATATATGACATATTGAAATGTAAAAATACATTATGTTTTTAATAAAATGTGTATTTTAATTTTTAATTATTTTCATTTTTTTTAATAATATCAGATATATAGTTTTTTAATTATTCATATTATATTAATTAATTTAAATTAGGCTTTTCATAGTCTTCACTAAATATTTTTAAGCTATGATTTTTTAATTAGTTTCTCAATAATTATGTTTTATTTTTTAAAAATTTTAATCCAAATTAATTAACTCATTCATTTTAAAAGAACATTTATATTTATTATATACAGTTGATAATAACTTATATGATATTTTTGTTAAATATCTAATGCAATTTTAGATAATTTCTAAAATGTTTATTTCTATCCGAAAATTTTTTGAATAATTTTCTATTAATATTAAGAAGTCGTTTAAATAATTTGAATAATTTAACTTGCATTATTTATGGACATATTTAATTATTATTTATCTTTAAATGACAATTTATACTATTTATATATTTTAGGAGTGAGATTAAGTTAATGTCAATAATATTATCATCAAGGAATCTAACAATCGTTTTTATTTAAATAATATATTTATCAATTTAATGAATTATTCATTTGATAAATTAAATTGTTTAGCTGTTTTCAGATTGTCTTTGAAAATAAACTAATAATTATTAATAGATAATAAATAGCTGTGAGATTATCAATAAAATTATTAATAGAAATTATATTGGCTGAAATGACTTTCCTTTTATAAATCAATAAATGTATAATAATTTTATATAGAATGAGTAAATAACTTGGTTGCTTATTATAATATAAGTTTGTATATTTAAGATTTAGAGATTTTAAACATCAAACTTGCAAGAATGTAAAAATATTCTTTTGCTTTTGAAAACTTTTGTTTTCAGTGTATTCCTTAGATAGTTATTGCTTTGATATTATTTATATTTCATCATTAATATCGATAGATGGTGAGGCTGAAGTGATTTTCAAGGAATTTTGATGACACTTTACTTCAACACATTAACAAATTTAATATTTGAAGATATTCTATTTCAATTATAACCTTTTCAATCACGAAAGAACAAAATATCTCTTGAAATATTTTGCAACTAAAACTTTTCAATCCTATGATTATTTTATAAAGTATGGAAGTCATTATATAATTCTTGCGAGTTTCAGTACTCTTTCTTTTCTAATTCATTGCAAGCTCTCATCCTATTTATTTTTACTTATAGTTTAATCTCATCCAGTTCTGTCACTATTATTTGTAAACATTAATCGAATTAATTTAATTTTAGAGACATTGTTTCCCTTGAGTTTCATTAACTTTAAGATTATATAAGCATGCAATTAATTAATTAGAAAAGTAAAGGAGACTAACAAGATCTAGTCTTTGCATGTGATCTGCAGTTTGAACATACATATTAAATCAAATTTATTATTTATCATTGCAGTTGCTTGATTTAAAGATAACTAAAATTCACATCCAAATTGCATTTTTAACCAACAATCAATTATTATTATTATTGTCAAATATGAATACTATTGTTAATTCTTATTAATTTATAATTTGTTAGTTCAAATCTATTTTAATAATTAAAGATTATTTTTGTACATTTAAATTTTAATAGAATTGATATATAACAAGATAAATGACAGCTGAAATAAATTAAAATAAATATGAACTAAAGGGACAATTACTTTTTACTTCGATTTTTTTCTTTCAGAATTTTAATTTAAATATTTTTTATTAAAGTTTAAAGTATCTTTATAGAAAAACTAAGTTAACTTTATCACTCTATCTTTCACCATTATTGCTGCTGTCACTCCTAGCATTTGATTAATAATCTGTATCTACTTCAAACTGGTAATCCAAGCAAAATTATTATTAATATTATATATATCATTAAAATTATATAATCAATCAGAAAAAATTTCTAACATCCTTTTGGTGATTGAATAAATATAAAATATCCTTTGATTCTTAAAATGTATTGAGATTAAGTTGGCGTTTCAATCGAATAATGGAGTATAAATTAAGCATAATTATAGCTTAAATTTTATGAATTGGATTGAAAACTTCATCTACCGACTCGCTTACAGCAATCAATGCAAATGATAAGACAAATTACATTATAATTGATTTATTAATATTACACTCTAAGGATAATAACTAATAAAAATAGTTTGATGAATTTAATCAATTTTAAAGTGTTTTTATACAACAAATTAGTCATAGTTTAACTATTTTTAAAAATAATATTGGCATATGTGCCATTCAAAAGAATTCTAAACTTATAGGATAAAAAATTATTTAGTATACATCTAATAAAGAATACTGAAATGCTATAGAATTAATTTCTCATTTTGGTATATAAAGATATAGAATAATAAGAATTTGGTTTTTTGATTTTGATTATATATTACTTTTTGAGATAATAATCTTTCTAAGAATATTAATTGAATTTTCTTTCTAGTTTCTCATGAAAATTTTAATGAAATTTAGATTATTTAAAAGGTGGCATGTTAAGTCTTTTAATTATTTTCATCAAGAATATGTACTTCTTGAAAGCCTCTAAATTTCTTTGAGTTCTACGAATCTCTAGTGAAAAATGATAATTTTTTCAACAAGAGGGATATTAATATCACCTTGAATTAGAATGCTTAATATGGTCCAGACAATTGAAGATAAACATATACAGAATCAAAAGAGAGGTGATGGTATCAGTAACAATGATGTTGAATGAGGTTAATATTAGGATGTAAAAGTTGAATGTTGTTTATTTCTTACTTTTTGATAAAATTATAATTATTAATAATCATCAATTTGTCAAATTTATACATTTTATCTAAGAACTAATGGGGCTATACATATACTCAAATTTTTACAAATAAATTAATTTTGTAAAAATTAGCAAAAAAATCGCAGATAAGAGTTAATTAATCAACATAACATTTGTTGTAATATTCACTTGCTTCTAATTCTAGCTTCGATAAATCAGTTGAAGAATTTAGTTTCAAATTTTATATAGTATTTGTGTCTTTTAAAATTCACTTGATTTCACTTGATTTCACTTGATTTTGTCATTTGTTATCATTTTAAGCATTAATAAAAATATTTTAATTAAATTGAATTTCAGATTAATTGTGAAATCCATTTATTCTAAGAATTTTAAATTAATATACTTTGACTTTAATTATTATTTTATAGGTTAATATTGATAATTTTTAAGTATTGGCAATTGTTCCTAGGAATATGCTACTCTTGATGGAATTTATTTATCCATTACTATTTGCTTTATATGGTCAAATGTATTTATTCAATTAAAAATACTTAAATGCATTTTATTGAATTCAAGCTTTAAGTAAACTATTTTATTTTATTATATTATATTACTCTCAATATTAAATTAATTAGAACTCTAAGCTGATTAGCTTCTAGGGCATGAAAACTCTCCTTTAAGTTATAAATCATCATTTTCAATTTAATTAAACATATTCAATTAAATTTAATTATAAAACTTACCCAGATTTATTCATTATTTAAAAAAAAACTAGCCTTAAAATATTACGCTTTAGGGATTTAGTGTAAGGTTATTTAAATTTTAATTTAATTTTTGGCGAGTTTTAAACCACTATAATGGAAAACCTTATATTTCATATAAAAATTAAAGTTCTGATTCTTTTAAGCAAGAATATATAACTAACTTGGAAATCTAGAGTTCAGCCCTTGTATAATGATAGTTAAAAGCAATTATTTTGGTTTATATGAATTTTAAAGGTCTAGGTTGCTAATTAATTTCGAAAAAGTAATACCAAAAAAATGCATTTAAAACTTACTCATAGTTGATGGTTCATTTTCATAAGATATAATTGTCTCTTCATTTAGTTTTTCTCAGTAAAAACGAGGTTGATGAATTTAGGATATGGTATCAAAAATTAATAATTGAATCTTATCATTTAGTAAAATTCAATGCAAGTATATAATAAAAGATTTAAATATTTAGATAAACAATTGTCTATCTGTCTTTGATATTAAAATTATTTCACATTCTTTTAATAGTATTCGCTTACAAGATCAAATTATGGAACTATAATGAGACAGCAATCATTAGTGCTGTGGTTAAATAAAGTTTGGTTCTTCTTCTCCACTCTCCAGGTCAATACTATAGTGAAAAAGTGAATTGATGGAGAGTAAGTTTGACAATAACTCCAAAAGGATCTAGCATAATTCTGTCTGGCTCTGAAACACCATTCTATATTGGTTTGTCTGTTGATTTTCATCCATTAATTTGATTCAGAAATCACTTAAAAGCACCCTGTTTTTCCTTTTAGAGTTAGGGTAAGTTCCTTTTGGATTATGAGATTCATGAATCTGCGAAAGCCTGAGAGAAAGAGGAAGACAATAGGCTGCAGTTGAAGCTAAATACTGTAAATGGCCTGAGCTTTAGTAAATGCAGATTCAAATCAAAATTATATATTGAAATTCTTTTAATTCGCCATCATTCAAAAGAGAAGCCAAATTAAAAATTTATAAATTGATCTAGATGACAACATTATAGATTGACTTTAATAATACTTTTAATTAATATTTCTAAAATTTAAATTCATAATCTTGTCGCTATTGAACTTTTATTCTTAAATTATATGAAAAGGAATGATTATACTGTCTTTATCTTAAAAGTATTAAAAATTATAATTTTTTAACATAATGTTTTGTTTAGATACTAACTAAAGTCAAGCTTTTCTTCTCAAAAATTACTAAAAGCAATATAGCTATTAAGTCCAAGTAATTTTTTAATACATTTTTTATTTCTATTTTAATAATAAATAATAATGAAGCTCAAGCATATTTAAAATTTAAATATTCAATGAAGTTTACTTTAAATTTTTTTATATAGCACTTGCTGAGGTTTAAGTCGATAGTTGGTAAGATAGACTCATATCTATTATAAAACTTATTAGTTTATTTATCACAAATAAAGTAAAATAAAAAATAAGCTTTAAAATTGCAATATATTATCACTTAATTATATAATCAATGTAAATTCTCCAAATTAAAATTTGTTATTTTATAAATTATTAAAAATATAGTTTTTTTACAATTAAAATTTAAATATTTATTATTAATTTAAATTAAGGGCTTAACTAAAACGCTTTAAGCAAAATTTTTTTAATAAAATATGTAGAAGTTAAAATAAAATATAAGTTCTAGATTATAATGATTATTTTATGGATTTAAATTAAAATATATTCATGTTTCCATCAATAATGGACAATGCAACTTCCTCAACTAAAAAGCGGAGAAAAACATTGGATGATATAAATAGCTCTCGCTTAAGTTTCAATGACACCTCCTCCCAACATATTAACAACTAAAACAACAATTACCGGTAAAAGAAAATTAATCGTCAATTGATTCGTCGAGGGACAGCAAACAGCAATAACGATAAAACTACAAATTTACAACTTTGCCATTTCATAAATTCAAAAAATCAACTTATTGTGCATCCTAAACTTAACAAAATAGCAGTAAATTTGCTGGATCCAATGACAATTTATCCAGCTCGAATGGAGAAGGATTAATTTGATAAACTATACAACACACTCAATAAATTCTATTAATAAGAGAAGAAGATTGAATTTCTAATATTTAGTAAAAGCGGAAATAAGATTACTTAAAAGAAGAACTGGCTATGCTTAGACGATAAAAGCAAAATAAGGATTTAAAGTACACGTTTATATATTTATATATATATATATATATATAATTTAATACAAATAAACAAAGAAGTACATCAGCATCAACTAAGAAAGTTGCTATAGCAATAATAGAATTACAAATTATATATTGCGGATACCAATTTGGAAAGTGTATTCCATAAAATAACAGAAATTCCAAAGTAAATATAGCAATAATAAATCAAACAAACTCAGTTGATGTACGATTAACAATTAATTGAGTAGATAAATAACGATAGAGATAGAATAGAAAAAGAAATAAAATTAAAATGGAGAGTCAGGGTTAGGTTAAATATCAAATGAAATTCAAAAAAGAAGATAAGTAAGGCGAAAATTGGTCTAAGCAACAGTAGAAAGCTAGAAATGAATAGGAGGCAAATTTGAAAGCTAAGAAATTGAAAAGTTAAGTAAAAGGGGATGCTGAAAGATTGTAGAATGAAAAAGTCCATAAAAACAAATCAATTTCGCAGAGAGAAATGAATAGGGTGTCGAGAGGGAGCAGGTTAACTTGATAATGCTAGGACAATATTAAAATTTCTCTGGAGTCTTTCCTAAAGAAGGATACTGGTACTTTGAAATTTGCAATCAAATATTTTTGAGGGCACGGCGTTTTCAGAAAACGAAATGCAAAATGCATACGATGAATTGACTTCTCAAACCTGAGTTTAACAGATCCATCTCAACAGCTATCACTAAACTGCAACTCCTAGTACAGAGACTCTTCAGTACAACTAACGATGGAATATACATAATAATAGAAACACTTTTTAATGACACGTTTCAACCAACACCTTCTACAAGCGCACTCTCAGAATGGTACAGGAGTGGATAATAGCTTTTAGATTTAGAGGAAATCCGCTTTGAGAAATCTCTCATCATATAGACGAAATTGATACCACTAAATAAACGGTGTCGGGGGTGTACTTGTAATACTATAATCCCCATTAGCTCTATTGCCTGACAATACCCAGATAAGTAGCCTTTAAACTATTTGTCCGTTAGTATGTAAAATGCTTGCGACCACATGAAGACTTAAAATTTGACTAATATCTTTGACCCCAATTCGGTCAAGGAGATGGGTGTATTAAACAGCCTGTTACTATGCAAGGCTAATACAGACGAAGGAGAGGTATACATGTCTGAATAATATACTTTGGAGATTGCATAGAAAATCAATATTTTTTAAGGGATGCATGCCTTTAAAAAGTCCCACTATTATATATTTGACCCCAGTCTCAAATAACTAGGTTCCTCAAGGCTAATGAAGATGAAGGTAGCTAATTTTCAGATCATAAAATTCTTAGGCTTGCCTATTTTGTGTGGTTATTTAATGCCACCCATTACGTGTACGAATTACTAATGCTCCAATGTTTGACCAATCCATGCCCAATTGTATTTCCTGCTTATTTCTGTCTGGAGAATACGTCTCTGTTGGGTTTTCTAGAGCCTGGTGCCTCTTACAAAGGCTCTCGAAGGAATTTTGTTTATTTTTCTTGCATATACTTGGTTGGAATATCGTCTGCAACAATGATATACTAAGTTATGTGAGCTTAATATTAAAATTCTTAATAGACCAATTAAAGCCCAATTCCTAATAATTAAAACTAAGACATCCTATTAAATATTATAATAAAATATATTTATTAAACTTTGAAATTAGCAATAGAATCAAAATAAAATATGACCAAAGAATCTCAACAAAAGTAGCAGAAGCAGGAACCGCTTGGCAAGGTAGAAGCCACAGAGTGCAAGACACCATAATTCCAAGGCCATCAGGAACATCATTCACGCAAATATTATCTATGAAAACGACCCCAAGGAAAGCCTAAGTGGGTTGAGCACTCAAAGCTCATGTATGCAATTTACTGAACCACAGTCTAGACACTTATCAGTGAGTTGAGACCATAGCTCCACTACCAACCCTTCTTGAACTTCTACGTGGGTTCGCGCTAAGGTCTAAACAAGAATGAATGCATCAGTTCAAGTTACGGAGAGGCCTCAGTCAGTAGTTCGCAAAATATTTAAGGGCACAGCGACAATGGAAACTTTCAGGATGGCAGGTCAGTAGCATATGGAGGTAAAGCTGGAGCAGAGCGAGGATGAGAACGCATGAGCAAGAAATTAAGGAGGAGCGCGAGTACAACCAAATTCTTGATGACTGTGGCAATTAGACTCGAATTCTAATCGACTTGCTGGATGAGTACCAAACTGACAACCGCAATACTGAATTCTTAAATATATATTTCAAAGAACTTGATAAATTATTTATTAATTTCTCTTTCACAAAATTCGCTTCAATTTTACTCTTGTGGTTTTTTATAAATTATTATTTTTATCATATAGTCCTATTTAATGTAAGTATAAATTTTCTGAAGAAAAATGATTATTGTCGTATTCTCAGTTTATTAGAAATATTTATAGGATGCTGAATATTTCTTGGTTACTGCTATAAAAAATTGATATTTTTTAATATTTCTTCTATCAGCAAAATAATTAATATACAAAGAATGAAAAATTACAGATTGTTAAATATAAAATATATTAGCCATACCAAATAATTATACAATGGCTGTTTATCTTATAAAAACTATCATTTCTTCCATAAAGTAGTTTTGATTGCTATAAGCATATAATAATAGCCTTTGTTTTGCTGAATTGTATTTTATTTGAGGCTTTAATTTATATTAGAATCTATAGTGTTTAAATGTGAGGATCTAAACTATAAATAATTTAAATATTAATTCTTAGGTTGAAAGCAGACAACGATTTTTTTACATCATAAGAAATTCTACATAGACCATTAAGAATAATCTATTGAGTTCGTGCATGCCTATAAAATAGTATAAGTGCATTATTGCTAAAATACATTTGAATCGGGAAATTGTCAAAATTAAAATATAACTGTAAGCGTAATTAATATCAACTGCCATGTTTTTGATTAGTCTATACTTTTAATTTGGATTACTTTTATTAAAATTTGATTCAGTTAAACTGGATTATTGGATCATTGGATCACAGAATGTAGTATAAACTGCCCTATAAAAAGATGATTTAACTAGATTAGATTACTCAAAATTGGATCATTGGATCACAAAAACAAGGAATGAACCAATGATCTAATAATCTAATGTACCAATGTGCCGTTTTAATAAAACAGATTTAATCTGAGCCGAATTGGATCACTTTATTAGGAGACAAGAAGATATGTATTAGAAGTTGTTATTATTAATCTTAATAATTAAGCAAATTTATATAGTATATTTAGAAGCCTCAATTAGAATTGTCGCCGTCGTTGTTGTCGACAGTAGAACCATCGAATGTCTCACCTGCTTCTTCTGGGATGTCTCCATCGCTCAGTAGCCGCTAGTAGAAGTATTAGGCTAGATGAATCGCGGTGAATGGGAACGGCTTTCCGGAATCTCTGATGGCCTTTTATAGCTCTATTAGCGTGATTCTGGTTAGGAAGGCCTCTTATCAATCTCAGACATACTATTGAAAGGCAGGCTATTAGATGTGATATAAACCTGGCACCGCTGATATTTCACTTCTGGATCCTCAAACTTGCGGTTTATGGGGTATCCCTCTCCTTCCAGGAAGCTCTTCATTACTGCGATGTTCTTTTTGCTGAAACATTGCCTGTGATTGATTTCATTTATGATAATTATTGAGGGCTTTCTCTCGGTTCTGCCAGTGGATACCTGAAATTGACTCAATGACTCCTGGAATCTCTCTGTGATAAATATCTGTTCTAGTATTCTTGCGATCGTTGTTTTTCCAGTATCTGGGTCACCAAAGAGCCACACCGCGTTCATCTTGCTCTCGCACTTTCTGAAAATCACTTTGAAAGAATCTACGACATCTTGGTACCGGCTGTCTATCATTTATTAATTGCTTGACATCAACATCTCATCATTCTCCCGAGCCTTCTCCAATAAGCTTTAAAGCTATTCTATCGCACTTAGCTGCACCATCTGGCTTTTCTCAATCTACTTACAGAACTTTAGATGCGTCTAATATGCTGACTGTGGTTCACGATCTCAATTAGTTTGCTAACATCACCAAGATTGTCTTCGTAGAAATCCTTCACTTCATGAATATTGCCAACTGCGCTGCCGCTGATCACCTCCTTTACCAATTCCTCCTTTGTGCAGCGTGGTATCTTGTGCTCCTCTAAGCGAGAGATCTTCTTTGGTTTAACCCTACTCGCGATGAAAGCATTAAGTTTCGCGGAATCTCCATGGATCAACTCGAGGTTTTAGAAATTCTTTATGATTTGTTTGCTCGTTACGCTGTTGATGCTCTTTGCCCCAATCTTGAGATCGTCGATCACTCTCTTGCCTGTATATCTATCCGAAGTGAAAGATGCTTTACTGAGACCTGGTTGCCCTTGTTTGACGTGAATGCTCAAGTACTCTGCGCCGGTTTTGGTATCGCGGAAATGCAGCACGTGGCACATGCGCGGATTTACAGATAAGATTTCTTTTTCGATTCTCTTGAAGCGTTTCTCTTGTACACTGAATGCGATGGTGACCATAAAGTAATCTCTGAGACTGTGCCGACCTTCTATAGGAGTATTCATAATCAAAATAATTGACTTACCTGATTATCTTGCGGATATGTAGCAGTTTGTCATCCTCACGTTTAAACATTTGAATTTTTCGTTTATTTTGATTTTATTATTAATAAACTTCTTGTCTCCTGATAAAGTGATCCAGTTCGGCTCAGATTAAATCTGTTTTATTAAAACGGCACATTGGTACATTGGATTATTAGATCATTGGTTTATTCCTTGTTTTTGTGATCCAGTGATCCAATTTTGAGTAATCTAATCTAGTTAAATCATCTTTTTATAGGGCAGTTTATACTACGTTTTGTGATCCAATGATCCAATAATCCAGTTTAACTGAATCAAATTTTAATAAAAGTAATCCAAATTAATAGTATAGACTAATCAAAAACATGGCAGTTGATATTAATTACGCTTACAGTTATATTTTAATTTTGACAATTTCCCGATTCAAATGTATTTTAGCAATACTAAACTTGCTTTCAGTAAGTCATAATAATAAAGTAGAGTTTATGAAAATTGCTTCTATTGGTAAATCACTTTTCAAAATATAGTTTTAGTATCAATATAGTAATATTAACAGCTATTTAAATTTTTGCATATTTTAGCTAATTTAAGTTAAATGTTTAATTATATTTTAAACCATTTTATTTCTTTAACAAATTAAAATTATACAATTATTTTATAGATGTTTTCTTGCTATTTAACAGAAGTAACTTCTAGAATGAAGATTAATATTAACGAACTTATTTTATTTGCAAAATCTAAATCTTTCTAGTAAAAGAAATATATTATCATTAAATTTTATTCCTGAAGACAATTGAAACACTCCCCTTCGATTAAACAATCTTATCCAAGTACACTTGGATACCTGTTTAAATCTACGACTACATCAATTTTTTCCAGAATATATAT
Organism: Oxytricha trifallax; assembly: GCA_000711775.1. Taxonomy (NCBI): domain Eukaryota; phylum Ciliophora; class Spirotrichea; order Sporadotrichida; family Oxytrichidae; genus Oxytricha; species Oxytricha trifallax. The sequence continues at coordinate 5,012 of ARYC01003147.1, read as the reverse complement.
GCTAAGCTTAATTAAGATCAGACATAATATTAACATTAATTTTTCTTTTTTTATTTTAATTATATTATATATCTAGATTTTTCCTAAATGATAAGATCACTGATATTAGACAGCATTAAGTCGATATAAAAAGCAGATTTGGTAGTGCTGACAAGCAACAATATATAGAAATCATTTAAAAATAGAGCATTAAAAGTAATGTAATGAATATGGATGACTGTGTCATGTTACAAAGTTACCTAGAAATCTGGAAGATTGATATAGAGATGAAAGAATGCTATCAAGATAAAATTAAATTGGTTGGCTTGCATAAAGCTCGACTTGAAAAAGAAAAGTCAACTAATTGAGTAATTGAGGTTATAATGGAAAAAAATGAATTACAAAATAAATTACTATTATAACCATAAATATTTCAATATTTTTATATCATTTTATGCATTATTTTTGATTGAATTTGTTTGAAGTTTTGTAATATTCTTATGCTGCTTTATAAGTTTATATATTTAATCTATCTAACTTGCTAGAATATTTTTCTATAAAAATCAATAGCCTTCATTGAAATTCAAAACTTAACACTATCCTATTCCAGTTTTCTTTTCTCAAGATTATTAATTATATTTATTATGCCTAAAATCTATATGATCTTTGTCTATATTATTTCATACAAGTCAAGTAAGTTGTACTTTCCTTTAAATATTATTGCATATTCTAGCTTTAATATTTATTTTTTGTTAATATTTATATTTTATTTATTTTCTTCGCCTGACAAACTTTTAAATAATTGTCAGGCCCCCATTTTTTTTAATGGTTTTAAGTATAATCAGTATCAATGATTTAAAATTTACTTTTTTGATTTTCAATATAATTGCTTTTCTTATTTTTCTATTTTTTTCTATTAGTTTCCTTTTAAGTATTTTTAATTCCTTTTGGTTTTAGATAAAGTCCAAATGGCTTTTATAGGGTGCCTATATGAATATCTTATATGATATTGATGGACCCTTTATATTTAATAGGGATACTTAGAACAATGTTCTAAATCCTTTTCTATATCTCTAAATTACTTTTGGAACCTAATATCTAAAATTACCCCGGCTGACAATTATTTAAAAGATTGCCAGGCCTGACAATTATTTTAAAGATTGTCAGGCCAGATCAGTATTTTAAAGATAAACCGAATTCTGTACGGCAGCATCTTAGCATAATTCTTGGAATTCATAAATCATGATCGAGAATATTTTAAGTTTTAAGAAAATTCTACTAGCTTCATCAGAAGCCATTAAGATGTATAATAATATGCACAAGAAAGACTTTATTTAACTTGACTTTTATGAATTCTATTCATAATTTATAATCATGTTTTTATATGAATGATGAAGATTAGATAAGAAGTAGTAATACTTATACGATTAATTATGTTTAAGGATAATAATGACCAATAATGTAAATATATAAAAATATCATAATAAAAATTAATTCAAGCAACATTTAAATAGTTAACTAAAAATTACTAATAAACTAAGTACATTTTCTTTTAATAAATTAGTAGTAATTTTATTCCAATATTACACTTATTTAAATCAAAAATACCATAGAGTTTTAATTTTATAGCTTCAAGTTAATTAAATGCTAGATTATTTTTTATCAAGTTTTATTATAAAAATTTATTAAACAGCAGTAAAATTTTATAGAATATAAGATAATCACAAAAATTAAAATAATTAACACTTGGAAGAACGAACAAAGGATCCCTCCAATAAATATGATTGAACAAGCCATTTTTATCACTACTTTTTATTACATTTTTAGTATTTACATATGTTTGAATATTTATAGTCAACTTAAAATCATGATTATAACATATTATTTTATTAAATATAAATGGCTTGATTACCACTATTCTTTATGCAATAGATTATATTTATTACTAGAAGAGTGAAATTATAATTCTGTTTAATATTCATGTTATTGAAGAGCTTAATAATCTTAATTGTTTGCAAGTGCTACTGAATTTTTTCTTTGTTTAGTAATAGTGATAATAATCTTATTTAATGGATCCTAATATTTATTCAATAGTTGTAAGAATAAATAATTCATAATATAAATTAATTTTAAATAATATAAGAGACATTAATATTAAGTGCTTTAATTTATTGTTATAAAAAATGCAGCAATTCAATTCAATGAATTAATTTAAGCTTTTATTTAGAACCTTAATTATTTAAATAATTGCTTGATACTTTTATAAACAATGATAGTATTTATTAAATGGTTTGCTCATATATTTTTTCAAATCTTAAGTTTTAAGCTATCGTTCTAGCATTGATTGGTTGCATCTATATCCATTTTTTGCATCTTCTAGTATTTATGAATTTATTCGAATATGATGTAAATAAATTTATATGATATAGCATTAAATAGGTTTTTTTACTGGAAAAAACCCTTCATCTTTTTAATTGAAATCTTACAGTAAAATGACTCACATTATTTAGTTTAAGATGATGCTAAAATTATCTGCAAGTTGTAGTCAACTAATGGTCTCTACTGAAATGAAAGCACGCGTTTAATTTAGTAAAACTGATAATTAGGTAAAGTAAATATAGTCATGTGTTTTCTTGCATTTTAAATTTATTATAACAATTAAGTGATAATAATATGTAACTATTAATTTTTAATCAAACTTCTATAATTTTAAACTCAAACTGTTTAATATTTATAGTATTTTTGTAACGTTTATCTCATCAGATAATCCAATTCAAATTTAATAAAAGAATTTGCATTTATTTGAGATTTAAGATAATTTGAAAATAAACATAAAAATCATTTCTTTTTTTTACAATTTATATCTAAAAGGATTCGAGACTATGATTTCTTAAAATAAACATAAATAAATATCTTAATTTTGATTAAATGTTTTTCTCTGAAACTCTTAGAAAAACTATTTTTGTTGTAAATAATTTCTGAAACTCACAAAACTAATTAACAGATAGTAAATCTAAAGAAAATATTAGAGACCAAACTCAAAATATTGCTAAAATAGAATTGAATTGGGAAAATTAGATAAATTAATCAAAATTCAAAATTATATAATAACTAGCAGCCATGTAATAAAGAGGCTTATAATTCAAATGACTAGACGAATTAATATAATTAGAGCCTAGTGTTTAACTGTTTACTGTTTAATTTCAAATTATAATGATTATTTATTATTAAATAGTTTGATCAAATTTATTAAAACTATTTAACATTTAAACAAATAAACAATCATTACTTCTCATGTTTATATGCTAATCAATGATGCTAAAATTACTAAAAGATTATTGCAGATCTAGCAATTAAATAAAAGCATTTGCCAGATTAATTGCGTTTCTGTTTATCTTTGAGTAAACATTTAAACATATAAACATGACGATAAGCTTTAGTTTAATTATTTATTATTGTGCTGGGTTTTAGATTTATTTATTAATAAAATAAATATTTAGGTCAATGTCTCTATGACAACTACAAGTACGATTGCAACATGCACTCTTCAAGAAAATACTTTAATACAATAGATGGATGATACAAACTCCAACTATAAGACTCTATTAGTGTTACAGTTGACGTTGGAGTAACCAATCATTGAATGGTAGAAAGTAGAAACAGATTTGAAGTTAGCAAGGCCATCTATTTCCCATTACTATTTATATTATGATGAGATTGCCAAGCGTTACTTTATAGTGGTCATTATTGTCGCAAATCATGGTGGCTTGTACAGACTCTATTTCACCAGCTAAAAATATAGTGGTTACAAGATTCTCTAAAAGATACAGATTACGGCTGTAAATCTTGCTAAATCTAACTAGATTCCCTTATTCAAGTTACACACAAAGCTGCAAATAATCTATTGTGACAAAAACTAATTCATGACCCATTCTAGCAAAAGCTCATTAAATAAATGGTTTCAGTCAACCCAAAAGACCTAATACTTATATAATTCATGTAAAGCTATCTTGAAGGTGAGCATAAAAGTGCTGAAGAATTCTATCGCAATCACAGCAGTGATGTCAAATCAATAATTCTAATAGCTCAGTTAGAGTAAAAAATGAATTAGAACGCGCGATTATAATTGTTAGATAAAAGCATTAGAAAATTAATGGAGTGTGAATAGTGAGACTTATATAAGATAATAAGCAATTCCTGATCATTTTAGATGGAGCAAATCTGATTTTTTAATTATAATTTGTACTTAAATGATATCAATTTATTCATTATTGTAGAAATACATTTGAATTTGAAATATTAATTATAATTAAATTAAAATAAATTGAAAATCGTGCAGTTAAAGTTGGCCAATTTAAACGATCTTGGGCTTATTAGATAGAGAATTCAAAATTAGCTGGACTTTACTCTTGGCGGTACTATTTTATCGCATCTCTGGAGCGAGATAACTCGAGATTAATTAAACCCTCTAAATTCATTAAATTATACCCCCACATTAAAGTCGAGTTATCTCGCTCAAGGGATGCGATAAAATAGTACCGCCAAGAGTAAAGTCCAGCTAATTTTGAATTCTCTATCGAATGAGCCCAAGATCGTTCAAATTGGCCAACTTTAACTGCACGATTTTCAATTTATTTTAATTTAATTATAATTAATTTTCCAAATTCAAATGTATTTCTACAATACTATAACTAATAACATTACCTTTATCAACATCACTAACTCAAATGTATATTATATCTACTCTGAGTTATTTATTTATCAAACTTAGCTTTAAAACTTAAATTAGAATGGAAAGCCTAAATTAATTCATGCAAATAATCAGCATCTATATCATGAATATTTTGCCTTGACTGCTTACATTTTATATGTACGATTAAATTCCGGAAAATTTTATTTATTAATTTAAACATAAAGATTGATTATCCTTTTAATGGAACTCTATGAAGTATAGACACTTCATTCAAAACCCCAAAACCCTTTCAGTAGTTTGATTGAGTTTTTGATTGATAAAAGTAGACTATTAGTGCATC
>ARYC01003146.1:0-62349 GCA_000711775.1 Oxytricha trifallax | reverse complement strand
AGTTTGCATACAAGGTATATCCTTTCAGCTATCTCATTAAGAATGAACAGTATTAGAATGAGTTTGCCAACGAATAAATCGTTCTTAGAGAAGCTTAAAAAAGAGATTGCAAGAAATTGCTTAAGCTAGACGGTGTTATTTTAGGCTTTGGGTTCATCGCACTAAGGCTTAAGAAATTTGAAATGACTCTAAGAGACTATCTATATCAAAACAGATATCCGGATGACTTGAATGATATACTTTCAGATATGATTAAGGGTGTCTAGGAGTTGCATGAACTTGGATATGTTCATAGAGATCTAAAGCCTGAAAATGTGATGCTCAACCTATGTCCTTTAGAAGTTGTAGTTATCGATTTCAATAGAGCCTTAAGATAAGAGATTGTAACATTAGTAAAAGTTCTTGGGACACCAGGATACTTCCCAATCAGAGAGAAGTGGACAAATGGCTTTGTTTAGTCGGATGTATGGGTAGTTGCTGCTATCATATTGGAAAGTGACATGGAAAGCATGTCTTACTTTGGTACTAAGCAAGAAAAACAATCAATTAGCTTAGCTTAGAAACATATAAAGTGAGAAGATGTCTGCGAAGAAATAAAAAGCATAGTAGGGATGATAATCGTGAGAGCTCCTTCATATCCTAGATAATTCTTAGATGACATACTTGAGCCATTATAGAGAGCAGGATTCAAGAGATACAACAAAGACAAGCAGATTAAATTTATTTGAATTAAGTACTCTAATACTCATTAAATATTCATTAAATTTTCACATAAAACCTGCGTTTTCTCTACTAACCCCAATAAGACCCCAACTATACCCTACAAATCAAAGCACTTATAAACCTCACTAAGGGGTTTTGGGGTTTTGATTGTAGCTCTCACTGAGAAAGCTTACAGCCAAGCAATCAATCTAGAAGAAAAAGTGAAGGAAGAAAAAAGTAAGTTGGTTTTATATTAACCAACTATCATAGAGTTAATAGCAGAGAAGATGAGTTAAAATCCAGTGCTGTAAGATAAATCGTTTGCAGAGGTAGAGAAGATAGTGTACGATAACTTGAAGCGTCAGTACCACGATATTACAAAGGCAGAGAGTAGAGAACGATCCAGAAGTAAAGAAAAGAAAAAAAGGTATAATAAAACATAAGTGAAAGGATAAAGAGCATGAATTAATCAAAGAATAAAACAAAACTTGAGATCTTAATGCGCATCGCAGTGCCAGAGATAAATCATTTAATTGCACTTATACAGAGCTGCCAGAGAATGAAGAGACTATGGAAAGATGATTGAAGATGGCATCTAGTGAGGGAAAGCACTTTAAAAGCGACATAAATCACAGAAATCAAAAGAGAAAACCAAGATTAAGAAAAGCAATTCACCATATTCAAGTCTTTGCTATTAATAGCATATAGAGAATCATAGAGAAATTGAAGCAGCAGCATTCAAAATCTGAAGTTCTCAGCATGGCTTTACAGGTTTGATCAGTAGTATTTGAGCATAAACTGCTCTTTCTCCTTGTGTAAGTTAAGCAACTCACTTTCCATATTGTCATGTTCTTGCTTCAATTTTTTAGTTTACTGCAAGAAATTCTGCTTATCTTATTTTAAAGCTTATTCATAATCTTTTACCTCCTCCATTTAATCATGAGTTCTCTTTCTTTTTGATGAATCCTTTTCGAGATTCACAGCCTTGCCTCGCTCAGCTAAGCAAAATATTAAGAGAGAGTAAACTTATTTCTAACGTTAAGGCATCTGCTGAGAGCGTCCACGAACTCGGGTCTCATTTCTATAATGAGATCTCTAATTTATTCCTGCTTTTCTCTTCGTTACAGCATTGCATCATAAATCATCTGAGAGACACCGTCGGTGACTGAGGTGAAGAGCAAGTCACAGATCCATTATATGTCTAGGTGGACCCAATCTCGTTCATTAGGCAAGTATTACAGCATTCTTTAAGATCCTCTTGCATAATCGAGGAAATCATTTTTTTAAAACTAGTGGAAAAACTTAATAATACAGACATTATAATAAAAAAGTTAAATAATAAATTATGAAAATATAAGTTGTTCCGGAGACAATTCTAAACGCTATATTATTGATTAGGTTTCATAAATAAAATCCAGATAAATAATCTTCTGTTTTTGAGACATACTCAAATATATCTAAAGTCCTTAATTTATCAAAAAATCAAATCAGATAGGTTTGCCTCAACGCTCTAGCAGGTTAGGACCTTAAACCCTCTTCAAAATTATAAATAATTTAATAACTAACTAACGTATATCTAGACTTTATAACTTCGTAATCATAATTATAAAAGTTTCAGTATTTATCAATAACTAAGAGAACTGAGCTTTTTAACTAAAAGTTTTAAGATTTAAGATTATCTAATGCAACCTACAGATCAATTTTAAGAAAGTATGGAATAAAATATAAAGTCGTCAAGAAAAAATATATTATCAAAACTGAAGTTAAGAAATATTCATCAAGAAAGAATAATTAAGTTTAATTATCTAATAATCCAGAAAAAAATTATTTACATAGATGAAATAATATTCAAGCCTTTTGGTTAGCAATACAGGGCATGGTCTAAGAAATATTAAAATGAACAACTATAATAATTAGGAATAAAGCATGTTACTATCGCTGCAATAGTATGCATTAGCTAAATAAGAAACGCAGATGGGTATACTGAGTAAAACACAAAGAGATATCATACAAGGTGACATAGAAAATAATCAAACACATCACCTAGCACAATACACCATAGATATCATAAAGACCAACAAAGAATAATGGGGGCTGCACATTCTATAAATACTAACCTTTATCTCCAGGAAGCTCATAAGGAAAGGCTACAATATTCTAAACCAATTCCAAATACACCTCACCAAGCTTTAATACGACAAGGAGAACAAAGACGACTAGGTCCACCTTTGGACTCAACAATTATTTCAAATGTTAAGACTAGTAGCAATCAATAACCGATTCATCAGACCTTAAACTAAGACTGAGGAAACAATCACCTCAGCATCAGCCCCCCCCAAGAAGAAGAAGTACCCCCACCTTCAGATCACTATGTGATCGAGATAGTTAACACCAAAAAGAGCTCGAAGACTTTGAAAAAAAATACCGAGAATACGAGAACAACCTCAACGATGCCAATAGAAACAGTGACCTCATAACAAAAAGAGTACTCTACTCGGAAAATGAAGAAGACTGGAGCTCAGTCTAAGAAAAACAAGTTTACGACGCTTACGACAAGGATTCCTCTGTAGAGGAAAACTCTAGCTAACATACTTACTATATAGATAGCTAGTCCGAATTTTCAGAAGGACTTAGGAATCAATACCGAAAAATTTGCGAAGATGCAAACGTCAAATAAGTCATCGGTAAGAGGGGTACTAAATAGCAAATTAATAATTAAAGGTAGAGCCTTAAAATTTACTATTAAATAGTAACAATTAATTTTAAGAATATAATTAATAAGTTAATAACTTTAAGGATATGCAGACTATCACTAAAGCACAACTGATAGAGAGATTTGACAAGAGAGAATTCTGCATTTCAATCTAGCTAAACACCATTAACTCAAGACTCTTCAACTATATTAAAGAGTTTTCAAATGTCATAAACGCTATGATAAAGAACTTATCCAAGGACACCCTACTAGAGTGGATGAACATGGATGACAAACAATTAGGAGCTGATATTAAGGAAGTCTCAGGCTTAATGGAAGATACACAACTTCCCACAATCCAATTTTTCAGACTCCTAGTAATGATACTGATGAAGAATATAACAACCAATGAAGCTAGCTGCATTTCAGTATCAGCTGACTACCACGAACACCTAAACAAAGTAGAAATTTACATCAAATGTCTATAAAAACACACATACTTTATGAAAAGCGACTTCGTGTAACTTATCATCACAAGATGTAAAAACTACATTGCCTCCAAAGAGCTCAAATTCTCAATCAACATTAAACATTTCGACACCTAGTTCAAGTTCAGAGACCAAGGAGAGACAGTCCAAATCCTTCAATCCAGCCAAAAGAAAGGAGGAAAGAAAAGAGGAAATAGAAGAATGAACAAGGGAAGAGGAAAACCAAGAGGAGGAAAGAAAAGAAACAACAGAAAAAGAAGATGAAAACTCAGTATTCAGGAGAGAATCTCCACTTAACTAAAAGGGCTTGTCCCTTATTTGCATTAAAAGCAACTATGATCGGGGGTCCCCAGAGTCATCAATGTGATCTAATTATTATTATTATTATTATTATTATTATTAGCTACGATCATGGACTAGAGTATTATTATACTAAAGAAATTCTATTAATAAATAAGATTATATTGATTGTTTAAGAGGCCTATCTAACTACAACTAAAACAGAGAAGTAGTTCTATTTATGGATAGCCTTAAAATCCACAGATCTTTTGAAGTAAAATAATTAGCTTGATAATTAAATTGGCAAATATTGTTTAATGCACCATACTCTTCTGAATTCAATTGTATAGAAGAAATGTTCTCAATAGTAAAAAGAAGATATAGAGAATTATTACAAAAATTAAACTTCAGATTTTCAAAGAGCAGGCACTTTGATTTAATCAATGATACAATAGAACATGTTTCTAAAATTTAAATATAAAATATAATTAATAGATAATGTGCGTTTATGGAGAATTAAATATAAGAAAATAATTAAATATGATTTCATAATTTATTAAAATTAGTATTAATTTAAAGTTAATTATCAAATATTAAATCTAAGTCTTTTTGTGTCTTGGCTACTTTCCTCAATGCGTTGATCTTCCTGTGACATTGGAAAATTTTCTTAATTTACTTTAATGTATTGTTTTTGTATTTCATAATTCTTTCTTTTCTTATTTTATTGCCTAATCGCCTTCATTTACACTTTGAGCAAAGCGGTTCCTCTCCCTTTCTGCTCTATTTATATAATTTAGTAATAATATAATTTCATACTTGTGAAAAATGGTTCTTATTAAATAGCATTGAAAATCTCATTTTTAATTGAAATTGCTTATTATGACTAAAAGTCAACCTATTCTTAATTTCTTAATCTTTTTTAAGCTATTACTAACTCTTTTAAATAAGAAGTTGCCAGAGTACCTATTACTTTAAAAAAAAATTATCTTTCTGGTAGGTGTTTAGAATCTTGGTTATAGTTCAAGTGTCTCATAATGTCATTATCATTTTTGACTTAATCCAATATATTTTATATTTTGAGTTCGGGGTAATGGGTAACTTCAACGTCTTTGACATCTTACTATTTTATCAAGAATTTTTTTTTTATAAAAAATCTCGAATAAATCTCATTGAAGTGTTCTTGTACTCTGGTAAACAATATCCAACTAAGTTTTTATAATCATAAATAATCTTACCATGAAATTTTAAGAGTGTGTACCAATCGTATTTGGATATTAATTTACCTTCAAAAATTCTAGCATTTACTGCTTAAGTGTTTTCCATCCTTAATCTTAGAATAATATCAAAATCTATCAAGGTTAATTGCTAAGTTTAATTGAAATTATGAATTATTTGATTTATATTATAGAATGTTCTTTTATAGTCATTTAAGTATAATTTGTGAATAAAAATCAATGTAATGTTGCCTAAAATAGATCAACCTTTGAATCATGAGTTTGAGTTTTTGCAATTAGACTTTGATATAATTCTATAAAGAAAATTTTGAATCATGAATTCAATAATATTATACCCCATTATTATACGTTTAAAATATATATAAATAGAAAGCAATGGTGGAAGTAAAAGTTGTTTATAGATCTTGAAAAATAATTAATTAATCCCATACTTATATCATTAAATTTTCTAAAACGAACAAGATTATTAAGTAATTTTGTAAATATAGTGTTAAAAATGAAATTGATGAAAATTATGATTGTGATAATTATAATATTTAATTATATGAATTTCACTAATGTTAAATTAGTGAAATGCATTTCATTAATCAAATATTAGCGAAATTCATATATAAAATTATTATAAACACTAATTTTTTATCTAGACTATCAAAGTTTACCTTCTACACTCAAAGTTTACAATCAAATAATAATAAATAAAATAATGTTCAAGACTCATAGAATTCAGAAATTAACTGAACAGCAAACAATAATTTATGCCAAACAGAATAAATACAATAATATTAACGATATAGATGATTATGAAGAAACTGAGGAAAAATTCATTAATTGATGTAAGCAGGAAGGCAAAGACAGTACCAATACTGAGAGACCCAAATTATTATTAATAAGTTGTGAAATCTGCAAGAAAGTTTAGACACCATCATAGTTCAATTTATGCCAATTTTGACATAAAAATAAAAAAATCATTAGAATTAGATTCAATAAATAAAACAATAAATACTTCTGTGAGATCAACGATTACAATTTTGTGCCTTGCTCAGAAAGGATTAAACTTACTACTCATCTACTAACTCATACCAAAGAATAATTACAATTAAATGGGATAGAGCCAGAGGTAAGTATTAAAACTATTATAATAAATTTAGTTTTTGATACAACCAAAGGTCAGAGACGCCATGAAATCAGTTGAGAAATTAAAAAAATAAAAATAAATTGACCATTTTGACAGATTTAAAGAATAACTAATTGATCAAGAGAATTAATAATAAAACGATAATCTCGAACATCAAATTGAAACAAGAACTAAACTAAATGACAAACTTGACCATTAGAATTAACAAGACAACTCAAACAACTCAAAATATTTTCAAATATAAAATGAAAATCTTTTTAAAGATTGGTTTACTTAATTAAGGAGGCTAAAGAAGTATGAATTTTTATTGAGAATCTTTCAACAAGGAAAAATAATTATATGATGAGTACAAAGTATTTCATAAATATAAAATTTACGATATTAAGTGCAATTCTGCCTAAATATAAAAATTATGGAATGAATTTAAATACCAGAAACTAGGTTTACAACTAGATCTAAAGTATCAAAACTTAATTTATGGAATGAAAATTTAAGAAGATGATTTAATTATAATAACTAGGCACCATGAGACCAACTTTAAGTAGATTTTAAAAGAAAAGTCTGATTAATAATAATTATACTTAACATTGCTTGGAATATTATAAGGAATTTAAGAATTACACGAAAACTAAATTTGCCATAGAGATATCAAGCCATAAAACATTTTTGTATAATTATACCCAGATTATATGGTATTTATAGGAAATTATGATTTTGCTGCATTTTTAGAAGACAAGACAGCAACAAGACCTAATAATTTAAATAACTACATTAATAATAAATTGGATGTTAAGAATGCTTCAACTTTTTGGGATATTTATACATTCGCATTGATAATTCTTGAGACTGTATGTGATAAGGACAAGTTCAAACAATTGATAAAAAGAAACAATAAATTAAATCAAATTTATTGAAATTCTTAAAACAAAAATAAATAGCATCTGAGCATGGAGCTTTACTAGTTAGAATATTTGTTAAGGAAGATTTAACTGTAAACATTGAAGACTTTAAGGATCCTTTGGTAAGTCATTTTAATATCAGATGATAATTAATTTTAATAATAATTTCAACTGAAATTGGATCTTATGAATCTTAGACTGTAAGTCCATCGATTTAGGCACTGCAGACACTTTCACTCCTTCTCTTCTTACATACTATATAAACAGTTACAAGAGAGAGGTTGTTGTTACAACTTTCTCTGCTTGTATGATTTACTTAAGGAAGTAAATGTTTGTGGAGTATGGCTTTGGTAAGAAAGTTTGACAGTCTTGGGCAAGAAAATTGTATAAATCTTTCTTACTTTTGCATTTCTAGGCAAGTTCTTTAACATTGATACCAGAAAGTTAAACTTGATTCATTAAAATTTAAAAGTTAAGTGCCTTTTATCATTTTATAAGGCAACTTTTGATTCAGGAAGACACTACAGTTACTAAAACTAGAGACTGCTTTTCATAATAATGAAATCACACCAGCAAGATCCAATTTCTCTAGTGGAATTCAATACCAGCACGATGAGAATTCATTATTTTTAAATTTAGGAATCCATTTATGGAATCATATTCTAAAAAAAACGATAGTCAAGATTTTCAGAATTCTTCATATTAAAAGAAAAAGGTTATGATGGTAAGAGCTCAAGTGAAAAGTCAGGCTATTCAAATTGATCAGAAGATTCTTTTGATTATGAAGACTAATTAACAAATAATATGCTCTACTAGAGAAATATAACTGTTGCTGATGTTATAATAGAATCAGTTAGTTAAAGAGATATGATTTCACTATTCAACAAAACTTGTAATGAAATTTCCGAGTTTAAAAGTGATGGATTTATCATAGACCCTAAAGAAATTTATTGAGAAAGTGCTAAGAAAGGAGCTAAACAAATATTACTTAATGATAATTAAATTAAGCCTCTTGGTTAGCTTGTGTTGAAGCTTTACATCGACTATAAGTAATCAGATTTAGAACCTTAGAGTTTGATTGAGTAAGGCCAAAATTTTGACTTAAATATTCTTGAAGTCAAAGTTAATGAGAATCATAAAGTCAAAGATTAAATTACAGTGTCTGGTTAGTACACACAACTTAATACAACCATGCCTCACAGAGTATTAAAGTAGTTAGGGAAAGAGAAGAAACAGTAAGAGAAAAAGCTTAAAATTGCAGAGGATTCACTTAGACTAAGATATAGTGAAAGTTATCTTACCACTAAATAATGAATTGACTGGTTATTTCTTAATACAAATTAAGAAGGTACTTGAAAAGCCCTGTAAAGAAAGTTTAATTTTTGAATTTAAAATAAGTTAGTAGAGGCAAATATAAGAAACTTCACAGCAGAGCTCGTACACACATGGTTAATATGCTTATGTTTGATAAATAACCAGTACAGGTTTCAGATATACAGCACAGTTTATAGAAGAACATTAAACTAAGGTGTAGTAAGTAAATGACAAGACGATTCTTGAAAAATGAGTTAATGATGACATACATATAAATCATATATATTTAAACTTTGCATAATAGAAATAGTAGTAAGTTACAAAGGTAATATGCAGCACAGGAATTCGTACATAATTTAAGTGACGGTAAGAGAATTATCAATATTTATGAATCAACTCATAACTAAACAGAATAGAGACACAGAGAGTAGACTGTCCCTCTGGTTAAAAATCGAGTTACAAATTGACAAAGACTTAAATAAATAAATTTTATTATTTGAGTGTAAGGCGCTGTTTTATCACGTGTTGACAGCGGCCTTGGAATCGATTTCGCTTAAAGATTTGTGAGCGAGGCGAAAGTGCGGGGTTATTAAACGGGGCTTGCTTGAAAGAGTGGCCTAATTTAATTCAATTTTTGCGAGTATTAGAAATTATTAAGGAGGGCTTTTTAAGTTTAATTAGAACAATGAATTAAATTTGAAATGAAATTTGCAAAGCTCTTCCATTTAATTTCCCTCAAATTACTTGTTAATTATTCACGATTTTTATAGGTTGAAATTCGCGATTTTTGAAAGTAGTTACCTTAAAAATGAGAGAACTTAAATTAAGAATGCAATTTTTTAGAACTAGGACTTATAAAAATTAAGGGTTTTGCCTTTAAACTCTGTATGATAAATTGCAAAGAAATTGAAAAACTTATTTTTTAAAGCAAGGAAATTAGAACAATTTTCGCAATAAATATAATCAAGAAAATAAAAAATTTTAGAATTCGTGATATGAAAATTGGAAAATTTGTGAATTTTTTATAATGAAAATTTTCATTCTAAATTCTCAAAATTTCATACTTTTACTTTGCATTTTTAAGGAAACTCGCTCAAAAAATAGCGAAAATAAGCTAGAGATGCATTTTTTCCATTAATTTTGTGCGAAAATTGGCTGAAATCGTGAATATCCAGTCGTTTGAATATTTACGAGAATATGAACTTATTTAAGTGAGGCGAAAATTATTATAATTTATCGTAACTAAACCAAACTTTAAACTTTTCTTATTTTTAGTTTTTTTTAAACATTAGTATGAGTTCATTAAACTCAGATTCACATTACCTTAGATCGGAAAATATTTCCAATCAAAACCCCAAAACCCCTTAGTGAGGTTTATAAGTGCTTTGATTTGTAGGGTATAGTTGGGGTCTTATTGGGGTTAGTAGAGAAATTAGGCCAATTTACAAAATGAGAAATAGAAATTAGCGAAATTTAGGGTCGATTTATGATGAGTTATATTTAGATTTACTGCTTAAGCTTAGGTATGGTACGTGTATTAATATAGACTAAGCCAAACCTGTACTAAATTATGCAGCAATAGCAAAGTTATTACGCAAGAGTGCCTCAACTGTTAGGTATCACTGCTTGCTAGCTGTTTAGCATTTTAATTCTGGTTGTTGAACGCATCCTGCAAGAAAATAAAAGTTCTCTCAGGCTCATATTGACTTTCTCTGCGACTCTAAGACTTTGAAGTATTGGCCACACTTTCCATTAGACTAGCGAGCTGTCATGTTTCATCGCAGGTTTCCTGACATGCGTATCTCTCCTTCGACTATAGCCAATATTTATAGAAGAAATGGTATTACTTTCAAGACTGTCAACAGAGTGAAGAGAGTGATTGATTTTACAGTGCCATTTTATAGTAATAATTTAAACTATATATATGATTAAATGCAGAGAGCTATTGACTAATAACATCAAGTTCATACACGCTGATGAAGCTGTGTTTACCTTCAACACCTTTATTAATAAGTCTTGGTATAAGAAGTATGATAATATAGAAGTCTACGATTAGAAAGTAAAGGTTGTAACCCATGCAATTTTAGCAGGTATTAGTGAAGACTCTGGCTTAGAAAGTTATGTTATTCATCCTCGCTCTATTAAGCGAGAGTAGTACATAGAGTTCCTACATAAGCTGAGAGATAAATACAATGATTAAGAGATCATCCTGTTTGTTGACAACCTCTCAGTTCATAAGACTAAGGAGTCTAAGAAAGCTTATGAAGAGTTAAACATAACTCCTGTATACAACGTTCCTTATAGCTCTTAGTTTCATGGAATTGATTTCTACTGGAGTTAAATCAAGACTCACTACAAGAAGCTGCTGTATCATCTTATGCATGACTTGCCCATCGATACAGTAGACTTAATTCAAAGCAGCTTTAAGAGAGTGAGCGTAGATAAGACAACAATTTGTGCGAGATAGGGAAGAATGAATGTTTATAAATAAGTTTTAGATTTAAACGAATGAATATATTCACATATTAAATTGGCTCATAAAGGGGTTTGGCTTCTCTTTCTTCTCCTCTTCTTATGGCTTGCTTGGGCTCCTATTTCTTCTCTTAGTGCCAGCTCCTGCATCTATGTTCATTTCATCTGGTTTTAGACATCTTTATAAAGCTTCTTGCTCACCTCATGAATTGTCTGCGACTTTCTTTCTCTGTGAACCTTTGCATGCTCTTTCATAGATATATACCAGTGCCAGATTTTCCTACAAAGTTATATGTTAAAGCTTACTTGAAAGATAATGATGCTTCTTAAGTTCCTCTAGCCAAGCTGAGCTTATTAGAATGCCTTGCTTTTTTTAGTCTTCAGGAGAGATAGAATATCGTTTCTTATGTGCTTCTTCAATTATTTCTCTGAGATACTCCTCTTTTATTGTACCAAGACCACCAAAGAAAAAGTTCCTCTCTGGTAGTTTATTAGAGAGTTGTTTCTTGGTAGGAAGGTAAACTACCACTTCCTCATCTTACATGGCATCCTCATAAAGATTAGTGACTGAAATCTCAGGGTAGTTGGGAATTTCTTTTCGTTTAATCTCTTTATTTTTAAAAGCTTTCTTCTCCTCGCAAAGTATTGCTTTCAAGAATGAAATTTTGGTACCTTCGATCGTTGGAAGGAATAATCCAACTGTTAAAGATGTTAATAGTCGTCAAGTTATCTTACCATGTAAAGTTAGGTATCGATAGAGATCTTCCTTACTTCTGAATCTTGAGATCATTTCTTGAGCCTCGACTCTTTTTATTTGATCATTGAGTAATTCCATCTTTGTTTCTCTTCTTATTAATGAATTTCAAATTATAATTTATAGACTTCTTGATCCTATTGTTTAAAAACTTGGGGGGGGGAAGTTTCCTGCGCCCAGACACTTTCCTGCCCCAAAAGGTAGTTTCCTGCCCCAACATTAAATTTTATGTTTTTTGCAATAATTTAATAGAAACAAATAAATTTCAATTTCAATAATCATAACTATGTACTATACAACATTTATTATTATATAGTTTTCAGGTACATAATTATTCTTTATCAAATTATATATTACTGACAAGGCTAAAATAAGTGTTTTTTTTATTTTATGTAATTTCATTAAATTTTAAATTTATTATCTGTGTAGAAATGATATTTGAAGCTAAATTTTAAAAAAAACTACATCATAATTGATGATTAAGATTCTTTGAAAATTATAAAAATTACATATTTTTATTTGTGGGGCAGGAACTATCTTTTTGGGGGCAGGAAACTTCCCCCCTTTGGTGCATATAAAATTTTGGGGCAGGAAACTTCCCCCCCAAATTCATAATTGGCATTATAGGAGTCAACCCTGCAAAGATACGTGGAGAAAGTTTGCAGAAGCTGTAACAAACTGCAGAGATTGAGCTCCATTTTTATCAATTTAGTTCATTAAATTAGTACTAAATTTGTTTAATTTTGATTAGTACTGGTACTAAATTTGTTTAATTTTAGTTGGTACCAATTTAATAGTACCAATACTTAATTAGTACCTAGTTTTTAACTAATGAGGTTTTAATGAAAGTTCCAAAATGGTTCAAAACCTAATTGGTACCAGTACCGACCTGAATTTATTCTCAGTTGGTACCAAAATTAAAAATATTAAGCATAAAATTAGAAAATTTATAGTTATAAACTAAGTATAAATATGATGTCTAACACCTAAGAATTAACCATTGTTTTTGCAGTGCCAGCTCCTATACAAAGTTAGTATAGGCAGTGAGGTTTTTACTTATTAATAATAGAAATTTAAATTGAATTTAAACATGGCGGCTAACTTAAATCGTAAGGCAGTTTCTCTTGGAAAGGTTAATCATTTCTCAACTTTGGCTCCTCCAAGAAACCAGAAGTAATTTATATTTAAAAGGAGGTTGAGCTAAGAGCTCTAGATTTTGAAGCTGAGGTCTTTAAAATTTAAGTTTAAAGCAAGAAGTAGAGTGCAGAGTTGGGAGTTTTAACATAAGTTGAATTGGTTGAGGAAGATAAGGAACAGCAACCAATAAAAATTAAAACATTTTAATGTGAAGACTGCTAAAACTTCTTCTCAACTGAGTCTAGCTTGAAGAGGCACGTTAAAGAGGTACACTCTGGCAAGGCCAAGATCTATTTTAAACATGACAAAGTGGATGGAAGTACCAATGCACAACATGCATGAAGTCTTACACTCACTCAGCAAAGGTTAAGAAGCATATGCAAAAACATCATCTTAGCGAATTCTTGATTTAAGATTAGGAGACTTAATAACTTGTACCTGCTAAAAGAAAATCAAAATTTCTTGAGTATTAAAGAGACCTACAGGAGAAGCTCAAGAGACAGTGTCGCTTTGAATCAATGAACTAGCCTGCAGATCATACTGTTTAAGCATGCTTCCAAGCGAAAGCAATGAGTATTCCTGCATTAAATGCAATTGAACTTAGTAGCTGCATTTAAAATTGCTTGCACATAAGTGTGCCTACCAAGGCAAAGCTTATAGTAGTTGATGAGTATGTATACAAGGTATACCCTTTCAGCTATCTCATAAAAAATGAGCAGTATTAAAATGAGTTTGCTAACGAATATATGATTCTTAGAGAGGCTTAAAGAAGAGATTGCAAGAACTTGCTTAAGTTAAATGGTGTTATATTAAGCTATGGTTTCATCGCACTAAGGCTCAAGAAATTTGAAATGACTTTAAGAGACTATCTATATCATAATAGATATCCTGATGACTTAAATGATATTCTTACAGATATGATTAAGGGTGTCAAGGAGTTGCATGAACTTGGATATGTTCATAGAGATTTGAAGCCTGAAAATATTATGCTTAACCTCTGCCCTTTAGAAGTCGTAGTTATCGATTTCAATAGAGCCTTAAGATAAGAGATAGTGACTTTGGCAAAAGTTCTTGGTACTCCTGGATACTTCCCAATTAGAGAGAAATGGACTAATGGCTCAGTTCAGTGGGATGTATGGGCAATTGCCGCTATAATATTAGAGAGCGATATGGAAAGTATGTCATACTTTGGAACAAAGCACGAGAAATAATCAATAAGTTTAGCAGCTAGACATATAAATAAGAAGAAATCTGCGATAAAATTAAGAAGATAGTTGATATGGTCATAATTAAAGCTCCAGCATATCCAAGATAATCATTAGATGACATTCTAGAACAACTAAAGACAGCGAGATTCAAGAGGTATCACAAAGACAAGCAGATAAAATTTGTTTGAGTTAAGCACACTAATAATCATTAAATATTCCTTAAATTCATATAAAACCTGCATTTTGTCTACTAACCCCAATAAGACCCCAACTATACCCTACAAATCAAAGCACTTATAAACCTCACTAAGGGGTTTTGGGGTTTTGAATGCAATTCTTAATTCCCTTTATTTACAATAAAATTTGTATAGCTTGCAAAATAATGGGCAATAAGTCAGAAATTCTCAAGTACTCAGTCGTTAAAACTAAACTTATCAGCAACAAAATACGTTTTAGCAGAATGACTTGAATCAAAATAACTAATATCAATATATGAATTCAAATTCGGCCTCTAGACCTGCATCTTAATTTTAACAATAAAAGGCACCAAATAGCAATAATTAAAGCCTTGTCAATAAAAGCAATTCAGACTAGAAAAAAGCTGAAGAAATTATCTTGCAAAAATTAAAGTTTGCAGAGGACTCAGACCCTAAAAGCGTTCACTCAGTCACTCAAAATCCTTTGATCAACTTTATTATAGCAGGATTTGCACTTTCCAATTTAATCAGAAGTTGTGATAAATAAACCCTTTCAAGAATTCAAGGGAATCTTTACAAAAATGTGACAAAATCAAGCCTGAGTATTACTAGTTTAAACAAGAAAACAGAATTTGAAAATTTTCTCGTAAATCATCCCTTGCTTATTACACAGCAATTTAATGCATTAAATTAATTAATGGGAAAGCCTGTCTTTATTAGTAACGAAGAATATTTGCAACATGTAATGCTTTATTTTGAGTATGTTTAGAAAATCGAGGATATTTACACTTACAACAAAAGTGTAGAATTTGAACACTTTTAAGGAGTATTGATAGACAAGAATTTCAAGCATCATATACTCACCTGCCTAGATTGATTCGCAAAACATCAATTCGAGAATGAAATCATATTTAGAAATGGATTTATAGCAACACTCAACTATTATATAAGAAGATCTTTAATAATTCAAGTTTTAAATAGGACTCAGAGAGCTTTTCTAGTACTCAAAAAGCATCAATCCAACTGGTATTTCTATTATGTTAATGACAATTTATGTCTTATCGATTCAATTAATCCTGACAGTTTACATAGTAATGCAAAAGTGAAAAGTATTGGGGAACTGCAATTTATTTAGTAATTTTTAGGACAAGAGCACAAAGTTTATGGACATTCAAAGGATTATAAAGACTTTGATTTAAACAATCTTAGAATTAAAAAATATTCTCAGATTTTTCGCCTTGAAGAACGACTATGCATCACTTTTACTTAAATGGAATTGATTCATTGAACATTTCCACAACTGCCAAGAAACTTATTAATTGGGCTAAAAAGTTTTAAAATATCCAGTGCTAAATTTCAACCTTCAATCAATACTTTAACAGCGTTTCACTATCAAATCACGTTTTATTGCCAAATGTTGACTAAAAGACTAAAGTAAAGAAGCCCCAAAAAAATTATATCAAATCAAAGCATGTATAGAAATACAAGAAAGACAAATAATGCAGAAGATCAAAAAGCAAATCCAAGAAAAAGTCTAAATCCAGAAGATATTTAAGCTCTTAAAGCGAGATACTTTCAGGGACTGAATCCCAAAGCGAATCAGATTGATTTCTTAATATTAATATAATTAATTTTGGCTATGAGGTAGTATCCCCCCCCCCTAATGTATACTTTTTTTTTCGTAGTCTGATAGAGTTTTTGACGCTGAGTAATAGTAGCAAAAGAACATGGAATGTGCGAGCAATAGTTTTCGAGCTATGACTCATCAAATTTTCGTTTTTATATATAAAATTTATAATGAAAAATAATTTTTTTTTAATTTTCTTTTTAATTTTTTATTGATTTTAAGTTTATTTTTATGAAAAAAAAACATATTTTAATATTTAAATTTTTAATCAATATTATGATAGTATTTTTATCAACTTATTGAATCTTTAAAGGTCAGTTCTAAATTCAACTCTCCATTGTAATTCTGTTAAAAGAAATCTTTATTATCATCAGTTAAATGTCCCATTAACTTTCTAGCTTTTCTTAACAAAGACCATCTATTTTCTATAGTTTAGGTGTGTACTTGTCTGTTTATAGGATTAACAAAATTTTCTTGATGATTAACTTGTTGATGATTATATCCAATTTATCTCAATCTGTTATAAGCTCTCCATGAATCAGTGCAAATTTAGGTTGCTGCTTAATCAACTTTTCTGGAAATTATTCCTTCAAGAGTTTGTCGATTACGGTATTCTACATGCTGAATATGCATTTTGTCTGATCCTCTTTATACAATGCCTAGTAACCAAATTTATTTTCTTTATCTTTATCTTCCTCTGTGGTATTTTCTTCTTCCTCTAATAATATCTCATCAATTTCTACTATTCCTCCATCCTATCCAAATATTCTATCCATATTCTTTTGTTGATAATATTCATAGAGGTGATTTCTAATCCTTTTTGTTAAGTTTTGTAACGTTTTGTTGCCTAAGCGGAGTGCTCTTTTTGCTTATACAAATTTAAAACCGTAAAGAAAGTACATTGCTATAAATTTCATTAGTTTTTAGATTGAAATTCTAGAATTCTTATTTATAAACCATCCTTCACCTCTAATATTGTAATAAACTTTACAATTTTTATTTTTGCATCTCCATATTACTCTGTCAAGGCAGTTTTGATTTTTAATTTGAAGTTTCAATGATCTCCATTAATGACAATTTAAGCATTGATAATTAGATTTGTCAGGAACCAAGTCTTACTCTTTTAAAAGTTGAGCAAGTAACTTATGGTTTCTATTTTCTAAGCATGCTAAAACTTAATCTAAGTTATTTTGAATAATTTGGTTCATTTTATTAAAAATATCTATTATTATTTAATATTTTTAAATAAATTTATTCATAAAATAAATTTCAAAGAATTCAAATATTTAGATAAATCTTAAAAATATACTTAAAATCAATAAAAAATTAAAAAGAAAATTAAAAAAAAAATTTTTTTTCATTATAAATTTTATATATAAAAACGAAACTTTGATGAGTCATAGCTCGAAAACTATTGCTCGCACATTCCATGTTCTTTTGCTACTATTACTCAGCGTCAAAAATTCTATCAGACTACGAAAAAAAAAGTATACATTAGGGGGGGGGAGGATACTACCTCATAGCCTTAATTTTGATTTAATTTTTAACTTAATAAATTTAAGTAAATTCCTCATCATCTTCATCTTCATAATCATCAAATTAATTATTCTTAATTATCAAAAACTCTAACCATTTAATTAATATATTTTCAGGTTTAATGTCTCTGTGAATTATTTTGGGAATATATGATAAATCCATTTTTCAAGAGTAAAATAAATAATAAATTAATAATTAATAATAAAATAAGATAAAAAGAGGCAGCATTCAAGCCTAGGTAATCAAGAAAACTTTTTATAGGAGAAAAAAAAAATTTTAATAATAATAAATTAAAGTTGGGAGAAGAAGGGGGTTAGTGGATTTATTTAAGATGTCATAATAATAATAATTAATTATTTCATTTATTTAAGCGATTTTTGCACCATTGAAATTTTAATATTTGGTTGCAGGTTTTCGAAAAAGTCAATAAATTTTGTATTCAAAATGGAAAGTTATAATAATAAAAATTAAATTTAGATTATGGAAAAAACTTATTTTTCAAAAATTCAATTCTTAGCATCTCAAATATTGAGAATTTTTACTTTAAACAGATTTCAGAAATAATTACAAGGGAATATTGACCCAGAATTTCATAGAGACATTAAACCAGACAATATTTTTTTTATCTTCAATGCACAGAAAAGGAATTATTCATAGAGACATTAGACCTGAAAATATCAAATGGATTCTAACAAAAATTTTACATTCAAATAATAACAGCAATTGTTCACGAGACCCTCTCCCACCCCCCTCCCAGTCTAAAACGAGACCCCCCCTCCTACCCTAACTAGACCCCCCCTCCCCCCAATAACATCCCTATTCATATGAAAACTTTTATCCTCGATGTTTAAATCATTTTCCTCATGACATCTTGATCTCATTTTTATTAAACATAGAAATATCTTTTTCAAAAATTTTCTCAATCATTCAAATGCTTTTCTTTTCTTAAATTTAACATCTTTCACTACGTCTGTAGACTATTTATTTATATGCTCCTATTGAATATTAATAAAATATATTTCAATTTTACTCGTGAATAATATATAATTATAAAATATTGAGCCAACAAACTTATTAAACTATGTATAAAAATCATATAACTAAATTTAAATAAACATGTCATCACTTTAATAGTCTATATTCGAAATTAATTAATTTTTTATTGCATTGTTTTCCAATTATTCTACAATTATTACCATTAACATTTATAAAGTAACAAATAATAGTTATGGAAAAATTAATATGAAAGTATATTAAAATAAAATCTATTTTATTCACTATAATCAAATTCAATTTTTAGCAATCTTTTATTATTAAAGAAGTTGTTTATATTTAAATTAATCCTTTTACAAACTAATTTATTATTATAGTGAATAAAATAGATTTTATTTTAATATACTTTCATATTAATTTTTCCATAACTATTATTTGTTACTTTATAAATGTTAATGGTAATAATTATAGAATAATTGGAAAACAATGCAATAAAAAATTAATTATATTTCGAATATAGACTATTAAAGTGATTACATGTTTATTTAAATTTAGTTATATGATTATTATACATAGTTTAATGAGTTTGTTGGCTCAATATTTTTTTAAATATATATTATTCACGAGTAAAATTGAAATATATTTTATTAATTTCCTATAGGAGCATATAAATAAAATAGTCTACGGACGTAGTGAAAGATGTTAAATTTAAGAAAAGAAAAGCATTTGAATGATTGAGAAAATTTTTGAAAAAGATATTTTTATGTTTAATAAAAATGAGATCAAGATGTCATGAGGAAAATGATTTAAACATCGAGGATCAAAGTTTTCATATGAATAGGGATGTTGTTGAGGTGGGAGGGGGGGTCTAGTTAGGGTGGGAGGGGGGTTCTCGTTTTAGACCTGGGAGGGGCGTGGTGGAGGGGATCATTCTGGTTGGAACAAGCAATAAAATAACAGTAGCAATAAAAATTAAGAAGTGCCTATAAAAAATATATAATTTAATTTAATTTCTTAAAATTATTCCTCTAAATTTTCTTTTTTCAATAGTGTATTATATTTAATTTTAATTTTAATTTATTTCGAATATTCAAATATGCCTCATTTTTCCCCCCATTCTTGATTTAATAATTAAAAACGATTTCGGCGACCGCATCTCCGATTTTCATTTTGATTTTTAAATACTTGCTCTACGATTAATGTTCGATTTGATTCTGCCGAAATCAAGGTAAAAAAACAAAACGCGATTTCTGAGAAATTCAGAAATTCGGGAATTCATGTCCTTCTACTACAAAGTACTTTAATTAGTAAATCCACGTTATTTCGTATTAACACATTTAATTAAATTCTTTTATGCACCTATCAAATTATTCTGTACATTCGCATTGGGGTTTATATTAAATATATATTTCCACTATGTTCTTATAATTTAAATAAAAAGATTAAAATCTGGTTGTAAATTTAATGATTTACTTTTAAACACCGCAATAACAATTCTTCTTGATTGGCTTCAACTCTATCATTATCAAATGAAGTTAAATATTTGTTCATTTGTCATATCTTAAATTTCAAATAAAACGCTACACTTTCACATTTTTTTAAAATCTTTATAGCTATTTAATAGGGGACTCAGAAGTATAATCTCAGTAACGACTGAAGCAACTTACTTGATTATAATCTTTTGCAACAATTACTTCTCTCATTTCTTATTTATTTCTCTAATTATTGATATAATACAAAATATAGGGAAATTATTTATATTAAAAATAAAAAACAGGCACAAATTACTTATTTGTGAATTAAGAATTATGTAATTTCTCAAATATGAAGTCTTGTGAGTTAATTTTAAGCATAAAATACAAGTTTATGAAACTGTTTAATTAGACAAGCACTTTGATTGAAATTTAATTTTTGATTCTCAAACTCATATGCCATTCTACAAAGATAAAAAATCATGCTTATGTTGTTAGAAATATGAATCACTAATTATTCTCAAATTTTAATAAAAATTCTTAACTTCTCTATAAGTTGAAGAAAACCCCAAAACCCTAAAGAAGAATTGATGGGGATTGAATTGTTAGTAAGTAATAAAGATATATTAAAAAATAATGAATATAATTAATAAATTTAATTCTCAGTTAAATGATCATTCTTGACTTGGATACATTTTTTTCACTCTTTGTCATATAAATAATTCTTACCTTCAATAATTATAAATCTCACTGTGCCACTTCCTGAATTAATCTTTTAAATTGATTGAATTATCTCTAGTTCAATAGAAATAGGCTTTGGTTATTAATTAATGCTTGAGATCTATTAGATTTTACACTAATAATAGTTATTTAACTTTTTTTAAAGAATTGGTTCCCTTACATTGTTTAACTCATTTTTTTTTACAATATAGTTACTCTTGCATTTTCTTGTTTTACATTATAATTAATAATTTCCAAATTTGAATTGATATTTTTTTTATTTTCTTCTTGATTTTTGTTTATTTAATCAACTAGAACTATTATATTTTATGTATTGTCATTTATAGTATCTTGTTAAGATTTTTATGTTTTGGTAAAATCTCTTCAGTTTATTAAATTTGTCTTAAATTTGTTATAGTACCATATATTTTCTTGTTTATTTTAATTTAATTCGTGAGATCTAATTACGTAATTACTTAATGATTCTTAGGAGGCTACCCCAATTTTCGGAGCTGCTTTCTTTATATCTTCATCTAATATTTTGAGAGCATCTTGAATTTCTTCAATTCTTTCTCTAACCATCTATTAAATTTAATTTACATCAATATTTTTCGTATTTCTTTTTGGCTCTTCAATTCTTTTCAAAGTTATCGCTATATTTTAATTAAGTTTATTTTTAGTTTCAAAAATATTAGGCACCTCAACCATTAATTTATCAAATGTCTTTTTTAACATCAGTAGCCATTTTTGATATTTTTTTCTAAATTAAGTCTTCGATTCTATCTAAATCAGGAAATCTTAAATCAGTTTAAGTTAAGGATTATTATTTAATGAATAAAATAAGCTTAAATTTAATCCTCACTTAATAGATAATTTTAAGAAGAGTCAGATACTAAGTCAGATAATTTTTAATCACTATCTTCCAAATCTTCTATCATTGCCTATTAATCTCAATTATTTTTTTTTATTTTTGGAATTTGCTTTTGGGAGGAGTATTGGCTTTGCTATCTCTTTTTAAATTATTCAAGGTTGCAATTAACCAGTTCTTATGATTATTTACAGAATTTATACCAAACCTTTCTGAAATACTATCTTAACATCTTTGAAAGTTTTTTTCCCAAAATATTTTACTTTTTTAGATATTATAAAATTTTATTCTTTTTTTCCTTTTGGCTTAATTCATCAAGCTATTCTTCATTAAAAAATTCAACTGTAAATTTTGAAGGCTCTTAAAATTTCTTAATTTACTCTGATTTTGTAATTTTTTCTTCTTAGAGTTTGTTGATTTCTTGCTTATTAAGTTTATTAATTTTTAATAATTTTTTCCCCTATTTATAGATCATGAGAATACTAAAAATAGCAACTCGAATAATAGAAACCCCTACTTCATAAATTAAGCCTTATTACATTAAATTTGCACCTTATTAAAATCATGATTTATTATAAGCTTCATTTTTATAGATTATTATTGCTAGCACTAAATTTTATAGATAATTTAAGAGATAATTAATATTAAAAATTCTGCCAAAATATGCCAAAGTCTACAAAATTCAACCAAACTCTACCAAAATCTACCTAGACCTAATTATCAAAGTCACACAAATTTCTCTAGTAAAAATATTAAATAGTTTGAATTATTATTTATAAGAATTAATTGAAGAATTTATTAAAAATTCCTTAAGTTTGTTTATCTAATTCCTCACAGCAAATAAATTGGGGAACTTTTCTAAAAAAACCCAAATATTTTCAAGTCTAAATTATTTTGTATATCCTTGCAAAAGCTATAAGAATTATTTTTTATTTCAAAAATCAAAGTTTTATTGACTTTAATTTATAAATAGACACTTTCACAAAAATTTTTTAGTAAATGGCAAAGAAGACTAAAAATAGTTTAAAGCCGCTTTTTCTTTAGGAAGACATTAAAAATGAAATTAAATTTTAAGTATTATAGAGTTTCATACAAAATTAAAAACTTTAGTTAATTAAATTATTTTTTTTTCTTTAAGAATAAAGCTATTTAGGCTCAGCAGTTATTATTCTATTATATAGGTTCCCTCATTAAAAGACAAACCTTAATCATCTAAAAGCTTTCCATTCTAGAGCTGATGGACTAACTGCTTATAGTTCATCAAATCATCTATTTTGTCTTTTATTACTTTTAATTTTTGTCTCATTGTTTTATTATTTTCTAGATTTTTATACCTGCTCTATCTAGGTTATTGGTTATCATCTTTCTTTTCCTCACACACTATTGATCTTTATCTTCAGTTTCAAACTGCTTTTTAGGTATGCCGACCTGCTTTTTATACTAATCCTATAATAAGAGGTGAATATATTTACCAGCTTATTGAGTTTAATGTTGAAACGAATTCTGGCTTGAAATGCACCATCAAATTGTTTGATTGATTAAGTTTCCATCTTCTCTTTATTTTTGCTTACTAGCCCATGCCGTTTATACCTTCTTAATTCAAAGATAACAAAATATTAACTATCCATTTTTATTAAATAGAGGCAATCACATTGGTCAGGTAGGAAATTAAAAGTGAGGTTTATTTTATGCATATTCCAGAAAATAATCTGATGTCAAACCCTCTATTAAAGCAACAGTAGCAACGATGACATCTGATCTTTTCAAATACTAAAATAAAGTTATTACCTCTTTATTCCCAACATTTTCTATCAATTGGTGAATGTTTATTTTTTGACGTCTCTATTCCATTAAGTCTGACTTTTTTATGCAATTTAGGACCATAAATAATTATTATGACTTAATCAATTTATTAATTTTTATAATTATTGCTAAGTTTTATTAAAAAATAGGGAGTTAAAGTAACTATTAGATAAAATAAAATTCTTTATAGAATAATAACTTTCTTAAAAGCAAACTTAACTCAATATAAAAATGGAAAACCTAAGGAATATCAATCCTTATAAATAAACAGACAATAGAAACTCTTTTGAAATACATGAGCAACGATGATTGGAATTGCAAAGCCCTTCAGTAATTTATATTTAAAACTATAGACTTGATTTAGAGTTAAAGACGATAAAACTAGATGATTTAATAGATGGTGAAAATAAAATAATACATATAATTTTAGGAATTCTTAATAATAGTGTTATATATGACCCAATTAAAGTTGCTAAATAAATTAGATCCCTTCAATCTTTTCAAAGTAGCATTAGATGTAAAGAATTTAAGGAGTATTTTCAAAATCTGTTTCAGCTCATCTCTAGTATCAATAAAATAAAGCGAAGGAGGATATTGACTTAGATGATAAATTAATAACATTAATATTATTTAGAAAAATAAAATAAAATAATACGCCTAACGTGGAACTAAGGTTAATACCCAAACATGCATAAAATTGACTCACTTAGATCACACATCTTTTAATTCCTTAAGACTTAAGATATTAAGTATATAAAGTAAGCAAAGTTAGGCCAGGTATATAAGAAATAATTCTAATGGATGTGTCCTTCATAAACCCATCTAACATGATCTCTTTTAAAAAGTATTTTGCCTATGTTTTGCATACGGGTAAGACAACAAAGGCATTGCAGCATTTAGATATAACACAACAAAAGAACTATGAAATCTCTTTCTATAAAGAGGTAATACAATTGACTTAAAAGTTAATAAATTTGCCAACTTCAACATCTGGAAAACTATCTAAGATCTATCATGAATCATTTAAGACATCTTTAAGAGCGAATCTTTCTACACTAGAAAATTCCATGATGACGTACTAGATCAGTATGATAGGTAATACTAAATAAAAGAAGACCAGATTCTGACCAGAAAAGTCCAATCAGATTATGAATTATTAACTCCAGACACAGTAATCACAGCAATAGACTTTTCTTAA
Source organism: Oxytricha trifallax (assembly GCA_000711775.1). Classification (NCBI taxonomy): domain Eukaryota; phylum Ciliophora; class Spirotrichea; order Sporadotrichida; family Oxytrichidae; genus Oxytricha; species Oxytricha trifallax. The sequence continues at coordinate 37,620 of ARYC01003146.1, read as the reverse complement.
GAAGAACATAGGACCTATATAGATGTCTTCCATCATGATGTTATAGAAGCAAATAGGCTTAGTCTAGAAAAATATTTACAAAATTTGAGCAAAATAGCTGTTAAAGGTATTAACCTACAACATCCATCCTCAGAAATCCAAAAAAAGGGTCTCAGTATAATTATGAATAATAATAAACAACCCAAAGACTTCAGAGAAATTTAACTCCCAAATTGGTAGAATTCACTATCTATAAAAAATAAACATTAACTATATAACTAGGGAATTACCCATATTATTAATGATAAAATTGTACAGATCCAATTATAATTAAAAAACTATAAATCACAGTTTTTGCAACAAATCAGTGATTATCCAGGAACATCATTAATTGATTAGCCCCTAGCTATAGAAATTATCAATAAAGAATTTGAAGATATACAAGTTAAGACTAAAATAGGCATTGTTACATATAACAACTTGAAACTTAGCTATATTAACTAGATAGGCAATAACCTCACCAACATCAACTCACCACTTATTCTAGAAGCATACGAACAAAAGCAGCACATATTTGCGCCTGGGAAAAGAATAAAACTTTGCCCAAACTGGATGAAGACTGGATTGAAAAACTATCAACTATCTTAGGGATAACCATGCTAATTTAAACAATCCACACAGGCATAAACATTAAAAATTCCCTAAAAACATCAACTCCTAGTAAAATAGACAAAAAATTAACACAGAAAACTTATATGAAACAATATAGGAACTCACAGATGAACTTAAGTTGAGGCTAGGACTTAGAACACTGAATGAAAAAGTAGACTAACAATTATTAAGAATGGCGAAGAGAACCATAATAGACTTAAAAAATTTTGAAGAAAAACAGGAACCAGATAAATATGAGAACGCACAGATTTATTATAAATGAATAAGATGTTTATAACAAAATACCTGAATATGAGACAACAATTTATAAAGATTAAAAAAGGGCTCGTCCCTTATATATATTAAAAAAATTTTAAGACCCTAGAGACCTCAATGTGATCATCATATTATTATTATTATTATTATTTTTATTGACTTAGATGCTATGTAAAGTAAAGTTCTTCAGGATTTTGAAACTCTTTACCAAACTTTAACTTTATAAAAATCGGATAAAGTGAATATAGTAAACTCTGTAGAAGAGAAACCAATATCTGGATAGCTTTTACCAGTATTTTCTAATTGGTAAATTTAGGAAGAGGATAAGCAAGAAATTGTGATCTAAAATATAAAATAATTGCATTTCAATAAAAAGAATGCTCTAAAAATCACTTATAAAAAGATTTAAACTCGCCCATTCTTAATCAGATAATGCCCTAAACGATAAGATAGTTTAGCGAGACTTAGAGCAGTTGAAGTAATAAAGGAAAAAAAAGTCAAAATTGTCAAGCCATTAAATACTTTATTTAGAGAGAACTTAAAGACGGTGTGCTATTAAAATCGACTCAAGAAATTAGTATAAAAATTAATCAAAAACTAGGCATAGATATCAGCAAAATAAGTTATCTAGATTCATGAAGTAATAATCATTAAGAATGACCTAAAAAATATATTACAAAATTATATAAGAGGAAAAATTGTTAACAATCAATAATTGCTCAGCATTTAGGAGCAAAAAACTATATTGAACAAATAAGCCTTTATAAAACAATAATAAACATAGATGAAAGCTGCATTAAATTAACGAACGACACTATAAAAAAGTTGGAGCTCGCAAGGAGTAAAGTATTATTCTTATCTTTCTCGAAGACTTTATGAAGTAAATGTGCTAGCAGTAATATCTAATAAAGGCTAAGTTAACTTTCAAATAATTAATGGAAACTAAAATAGTAAAACTTTATTCTATTTTATATAGGAGCTAATAAAACTTCTTGATTAATAAGATTAACACTGAAGAGCTAGCACTATACTATTTTTGGACAACGCCACCTATCATAAAAGTCATCATATTTAAATGAAATTTATAATACTTCAAATTAGCATTTATTATCTGGGTCATTATCATTTCGAGATGGCCCTGTAGAGAAGTTGTTTACCAATATAAAAAATCTATCTAAATTAATAAGGAAATTGAAAACAAAGACCAGCTAATTTCTGAATATGCAAGAATATTTTCATCTCTAGATTATTCTTGGGTTTCTTAGGCATTTTAGCATGTCCTTACAAAATCTCTCATTTACTTGATTTTTTAAAGTATCTGATAGGGAATAAATTTAATGGCTCTGTTTTATCTAATTAACTTTTATTTTTAAATAAAATAATCAAAGCTATTTAAATTAAGTAAAACTTTAAGATAAACCCCAATTCTTTTACACAAGGCCCCTTGAGCCGTCCTTAGGGCCTTGTTTTATATTATATGTTAATTTTATTGTTTTTTTAATAATTATAACTAAAGTTCTAAATTTGCTAATTGAAACATAAATTTTAACACATTAATTTAGATTAAATTAAATTTGTTATTCTAAAGAAGAACAACACAAATTTATTGGCTATTAAAAAAATATTAGCAGTTTTTAAAATATATTTTTATCAAGATTAAATTATTCAGAAGCTTTATAAAATTATTAAATTAGTTTAAATTAAAGTTAATTTACAATCATTCTATTTTACCTAAGTCTAATTTTCTCAATTTCTTTTCATCTTTTAAATTTCCCACAGCTATACCTCCTTCAATGATCTTGCAAATAGCTCAATTATTATTTCGGCATCAGGAATTATTTTATTTGATAATGTGATAAAGTAAATCTGGTTTCCTATATGCCTCTTTTCTTTTGGCTTTGATAATTAACATAATTTTTAATTAAATCATTTTATATTAATTATAATTATCATATTAATAACTATACTTATTAATTTAATGCATATTATATCTTATATTTATCTCTATATATATATAATTTGCTTTTGCTTTTTCATAATCTTTATATATTATTTTGGCCGCAAAAAATTTATAGGACATATTTGGCCGCAAAACCTTAATTAGCTTAAAATGTTTGTATATATAATAATCGTTTTACTCAATAATTGGGTCACTTTTGTTTAGTGGTTTCATGTTTTTGTTCTTAATCAGCACATTCTGGTCAGTCAAAAACAGGTTTATGCTATACTTCTATATGTGCTGGTTATGAAAAAAATTTCCTTAATAATTATGTTAAATATTTGGGGTAGGTGTGAAGAACAACATTGTCGAAAGAGCTTTGGCCTATTTTTTTTCTAAACAGACTTCAAATTAGAGATTGTAATAATATCCAGGCTCCCAGTAAAATTTACATTGTCAATAATTTTTTCTTACACTTTCATTCCTATATAAGAGTATTTATGATTTTAGAAAAACTCTAATCCAACCTTCTACCTTTTTGTTTGTGACCCAAAAGAAAAGAAGTCAATATTATTAAACTATTTCTATCTTAAGAGACATCAAAATTTTATCTTTTGTTACATTGTTAGGAATATTAAGCAATTGTGTCTAGAAATAGAAGGTTAGTAATCACAGCATTTGGATAAAGTCCCCATAATTCTCTATTGAGATATATAATTAACTGAAAAGATTTAGATTGTAAACTGAATAATTATACATTATTTCAGAACCAGGTGTTTTAATTGATGTATTGACTTCAATCATTGCTTGCGAACTTTTTTTCTTTCCCCATTTTGCAATTTAATTCTTGAGTTCTGTATTTTCATTCTGCAGTCCTATTATTCTCTCGCTCATATTACTATCTTTGGTGTTCAATTTTTCTGTGAGCAAATCAATAATATTTTGCTGTTCTTAAACTAAAGAAAGCATCTTATTCCTCTCCAAATTAACTAGAGATGATTTATATAGTCCTCTGTGATGTTTTTGAGCCTATGCTTTTTTATGGCATTGTATGTTTGAGAAAATTTTTAACAAATCTAGCAATTTAAATCCTCAATCTATTAGTTTTGAGAGATATAAGACGTGTAAAGTACCACCAATAAGTTCTTATTTAAATTTATTCTAATTTAAAGGAAATTAATTTAACTAAGTTTATTCATAAATTAAATATATAAAGCCAGAGTCAAGTTCTTAAATCTCTTTGTGATGATAAATAAAATAAAATTATATTATATTAAATATTTTTAACAAAAATTAATAATTTCTTGTTATTTTTATCTTTTGGGATTTACTAAACTTCTAAAAGTGAAAAATCAGTACATTAATATATATCAGCTTATTGCATTTGAGTATTGTTTTTGTTAAAACATCATGCATAATTCTAATATATTTTACTTACTAGCACTTAAGAATATCAAAATTGTACTTTTTTGTAAAGAGATAGTCAGTATTTTGTTATTCTTTAATCAATTTTTATTTATTTTCTAAATAATTGTAATTGACCTACGTTAATTAATTAATTTTTATAATTTTTAATTTTACAGATTAATGATCGATATTATATTCAATTATTTTCTAAAATGACTTTTATTTACATGAAATTATAGACTTGGTTAGCATATAAGTTTTAAAAATTATTTCATGAACATTTAAAAATTCCATATTAACTATAATAGTAATCTAGTAAAATATTTTTTACAGAAATAGATATATTTTAATATGATTCTCAGGGCAGATGGTAAGGGGAGAAACCGAAATATGACTCGAAGAATTCTACTAAAACGGGAAATGGAAATTGTTACAAGAGAGAGGCTGAAGAAGGCCCATTCAGAGACCCTAGATAAGAGAAGTGGAGGAGTGACTAAGAGGATATACTCAGGAATTATCATTTAATTGATTATATAAATTTTTCAAATGTATTTATGAAAAGAATTTCTCAGGTGATAAAATCAGATTGTTAATTTTTAGATTATTTAATTAAAAGTAGTACCAATAAAGTCATCATGAGGAGAAAAATTATAATAACAACAATTAGCAGAAAAGACTCAGTACAGTTCTCACTCTGATATTTATAACCAAAAATAAAAAGAAAAATTAAAGAAATTTTACAATTAAAGGTTTGGATAAAGATAAAAAACTACATATAAAACAATGGTTACTCAGAATGCAAAGGCCCTTAGACACCAGATTAAGCGTTGACATAATTACTTTGGAGTGTATTTGGTTTCTCAGTTTTTACCTTTTTAATTGTTGGAGTTTATAAGGAGATGGTAATGTAAATAGTTCTTCAAACCCAAGTCCCTATAATAAACCAGATCATCTTCTTTGCCTTTTTCTAATACAATTTCTATTGATTAAACCTAGGCTCTTTACTACACCTCTGATGGAAAAGGCAATCATATATTTTATAGGATAAAAGGAAAAAAAATAGAAAGTCGAGCTGGTTCAAGATTTAAATAAGCCCTTCAATGCAGCTGTGGCACACAGTGGGGTGTTTGTTTCAGGCATACATCCATTCGAATAATAATACTATAAAAGACTTCATAGAATCCCAAAGGATGTTTAGAGCTTAATGGTACCAACATATAGTCTTTATGATGATCCAAATAGAGACAGAATAGAAAGCACGGGAGGTCAAATCAACTTAAGTTCAATAAATATAAAATATGCTAATGTCCTAGTAGAGAGGAAGAGAAGTAAAAAGAAGAACAATATCAGAGATAAATAACTTGAAGCATATGTTAAGCTGAACGAGTAATAAACAGTATCACAAAAAGCGGGGAAATAAAGCCTAAATTAATTTCACAAAGATTCAAGTCGCTTTGAACTTTATTGACAGTAAGAGCAATTTAATATGAGAGGCAAGATAATAAGAGTAGCTGAAGAGTTTCTAAGCTCTATTCTCTAAAATTAGACTTCTACTTTTGCATAAAATGATGGAGGCTTTACTAAAATGTTAAAATTGGCTTAATAAAATAGAGTTAGTGATTTTGCATAGAAAAGCTCAGCTTCAGACAGTAATTAATAAATTAAAGTTTAGATATTAAAGCAGCAATACTTTCTTCTTATTTACAAAGTACAATCAATGATTTAAAAATAAGATTTAAAGAATAATATTGTCAGAAAATTTCATCCATTTATTTGAAAGAATCATCATAGCGCAATATACAATTGAATAGTAGTTTTTTTAGTTAGAAATTGTTTGGTATAAATCAACTAGATTAGAAAGTTTGAGATTATTAGAAAATTTGAAATAATATGTTACTTCAGATCATGTCTGTTATTAAACAAATACAAAAATTATAAAAACTCAAATTTTGCCATCAATATTATTATGTATTATAAAGCAAAATATTTTAAAATGATAAAATCCAATTTTTCTACTATAATATATGTATTACTAATTAAGAGATAATTTAAATTAAATAATTATAATGATTTTTTCTATGTAAAATTAAAGTAATATGATAAATTTTAAAACAAAATTACTTTTAATTTCATTTAATAACTTAAATTTGAAGAATTATTTTAACTGTAATATTAGTTGAGTATACTTAAAAATTAATTGACAAATAAAACTGTCACAAAAATTAATCAGTCATCTTTTTATCTAATCACTAAACTCAACAATATGAATTTTTAAATATCCACCTAAAAATAATTCATCTACAGGCTTTTGATTTTGGATAATTATAAATCAATTCATATAATATTAATCTTATAAGCATTTTATGTGATGATTTGAAATAGTTAATTTGTAAATTAATTATTAATTTATATAAAGAAAAAAGATTTCCTTAATTATTAATCAAATTATCATTTAATAGCTGCTCAAAAAAGAATTAAATTGTAATACAAAAACAAAAATAATTTGACTTTAGAAGCAAACTATTCACAATCCTATATCAATAAATGTTGAAAAAAAAATTATTTAATAGATATAATAAGAATAAAGAATCAGAATGCAATAGTTTAAGCAACTCTATTGGCTGAAGTTTAATTTATCTATTGCAAAATATTTTTTGATAGATTCTAAAGTTTTTTAGCTTATTCAAATAATTTATAAAGTCTTATACTTCAAGCTTGAAGCTTTACCATATTAACAATTGTCTAAAAGTTAATAACTTCAGTTTGATAAATAATATATAGATTAAATTTAAATTCTTAATGTTTTTAAAGCATTTTCTATAATTTCAACATGTGCATTTAGAAGTTTGGCTTTGTAACAAGGGTAGGTTAGTTATATTTCGATTCCCCCAGTGAACGACTCTCAAATGCTAGGATTAATTGAGAGCGAGAGTGATGCTAAGAAAAAAAAGCGTTCTACTCTCTAGCCAAGAAATATCATCCCTATCAAACATAGATAAGAAGTCACAGACTCAAACGAAGAAATATTCAAAGTCTTTTCATGAGCTTACGAAGTACTCTAAGAATCTTCTAAGAATTTATATAAGTTATGGCAATAGAAGTGAAATAGAGGAGGAATAATCATATCAGACCCTCAAATTTTTATGGTTTACTAGCCTTTTAGAACCCTAGGAAATTATTCGTGATATTTCAATAAAGATTTTAAAGACACTTAAAATCATAAAGTTTTTAATATTTTTAATTATCAAGAAATCTTATTGCGATGAAATGAAAACGAGTACACCTCTCTAATTGTTAGCTCATTCCGCTCTTTCTCGAATTAAAATGGGTTTAGCAGCTCGTCTAGGTCAGCTGGTACTGGTAAGTATTCCTACAATTATGATTCTCAGGGCTATGAAAGTAGCAAAGCATAGCGAGAAGTTCTGGGGCTTCTAAAGCTGGTTATCGCTATTAAGTACCTCTTGAGTCTTATGATAAGCATTTTTAAATAATTTACTTATATATTATAATAATACTTCTTTGTTCAAATATAAATGAAAATAAATAAATTAGATTTTCAATATATTTTATTGACTATTTTTTCAAATTCATAGAATTAAATAATTTATAAAGCTAATTATTTATTAAATCAGATAAAAATATATCTTATCTATAGTAATTTTCCTTTTTTAATAAAGAATATTTAAAAGCATACAGAACAAGAAAGTGGATTTAGTTCTAAAGGAGAAAAAACTTTGAGAGGAAATTTTACGAATTTATAGATAATTACAACAATCCATAATATTAGGATCACATCAATGGAAGGATTCAGACTGGACTAATCTTGTTGAAAATCTTATCATTATTATGAATATCAATTCCAAAAAATTAAAATAATTTAATAATTCTAATACAAATGAAAAACAAGTTTAAAATATAATATAGGTATCTTAAAAATATTTTAATCTAAAACTCAAATAAATCAACAGCTGGAAAGAAAGCAGAAAATGTTTTTAACTTTGTGTTTATAACCGTTAAATAAATAAAAATATTGATATCAAAAGTATTCAGATGAATAAGATTTGCAAAAGAAGGAATACTTTGATAATTTGCGTTAAAAGAGTTAATAGCGGAAGAATACAGGATTTATAGCGCCCAAGACACCCAAGTTGCTTTGCGAAAAGCAACTACATTTATGATAGTATGAACACCATCATATTCGTGCTAATTATGTAGTTTTAAATACAATTTATTGGTATTAAAAATTCTATTAATAATGACTCTAAAAGATTATAAAGAATGCTTTAATTATATTGATGTTTATTATTGTAAGAATACATTCGATTGGGAAAATGAATTAAAATTTTAATTAATAAAATATTAATTACTTTGAGTTATGTTTTTTAAAAATGTCTCCAAACCCTGGCAATATCATACTCTCTGGATAGCTTATTGAAAATAAGAAGGTGGTTGTTATTGATATAATGAATTTATCTCATCACTCAAGCAAGAAAAATTCCTTTTACTATTTTTGGGAGATAGCTCAAAATCAAAACATCTTGTTTCCAGGGACGATTCAAGAATATTGGTAATTGTAAAGTCCAGCTATAATTGCGGGATCTACCGTAGAATCAATTTATTTTTGAATTTTGAGTCACTTTGGATTTGATAAATGCCATGATTTAAATATTTAATTAATTTACTTTTAATTCATTTTCCCAAATTGAATGTATTCTTACAATATTACAGCAAAAGACAATAAACACAGAGAAATTAACAAATAATAGCAAGCAATAAAAATAACCTATTTTTGCAAAGAAAAGAAACCAAGTATTTTAAGAAATTGCTCTTATAAAAAGTGTCATATTTATTTCTCCATAATAATTGTTTTTAAAAAATTCAAGATATCAAATTTAAAATAAGATTAATAATTTTTTAATAAAATAGGGATATAGATTAATAGATGCCTAAGGGTTAGTTAATCATAAATGAAGAGGAAAATCCAATTGAAATTGAATTTATTTGATGTGGTAAAAGATGAATAACTATCGTTTTTTTTAATTGTAAATCATATGATTTTATAGAACACAATAAAAGTGCTAGAATATAGAAGAAAATTGAATAATAAGCAATTAATAGCATGAAAGAAGATATTTGATATTTTTATTGCTGACACAGATTTGTTTCAGAATTTTAACTTCAAACTAGGACGACAGTGGCACCAAAATAGTGGCAGGTAAGAATTATAAAGAAATTGTGGGAAATTAAAAATAACAATTGTAATTTAGGAGATACTTATGAAATACCTAATGGTTATGAGTATGAATCAAATGAAGCAAGCAAGATCACTTTTAAATCACAAAAATTCCTTAAAAAATAGAAAACTACAAACAAAATAAGCAGTCTAAATTTCAAACTAATATAGTTAACGTAAAGCCATTTTTGATATGTAATAAATCAAATTAAAAAAGATTTTAAATATTTAAATCTATATTGCAATAATAGAAAATTAGTATTTGAAGCATAAATTGAATGAAATTTATTTCTTTTTACAATAAAAACCCTAAAACACCTTAATTAGATGTTTTAGTGATTTGATTTGTAGGGTATAGTTGGGGTTTTATTAGGATTTTTAGAGAAATTAGGCCAGTTTTCAAAATGAGAAATAGAAATTAGCTATTTTTAGGTTCTTTTTATGATGAGAAATATTTAGACTTATTGCTTAAGCCTAGGTATGGTACTAGTTTTAATATAGACTAAGGTAAACCTGTGCTAAATTATACAGCTATATCAAAGCTCTTACGCAAGAGTGACTCGACTTTTAGGTATCACTGTAGCATTCATATTCTGGTTCTTTAAAACATCTAGTAAGAAAATAAAAAAGTTCTCTTAGCAACATTATGATTATCTCCGCGACACTAAGACTTTGAAGTATTGGGCACACTTTCCACTTGATTAGCGAGTTGTGATGTTTCATCGTAAGTTTCCTGACATGCGTATCTCTCCATTGACTATTGCTAATATTTACAAGAGTAATAATATATCTTTCAAGACTATCAACAGAGTGAAGAGAGTGATTGACTTTACTGTGCCATTTTATAGTAATAATTTAAACTATATTTATGATTAAATGCAAAGGGCTATTGATAATAACATCAAGTTCATAAACTCTGATTAAGCAGTGTTTACATTCAATAACTTTATTAATAAGTCTTGATATGATAATAAAGAAGTCTATGACTAAAAAGTAAAGGTTGTTACTCACTCAATTTTAGCTGGTATCAGTGAAGATTTAGGCTTAGAAACTTAAGTCATTCATCCTTGATCTATTAAACGAGAGCAGTATAATTAGTTTTGCATAAGCTAAGAGATAAATACAATAAGTAAGATATCAACTTGTTTGTTGATAATCTCTCAGTTCCTAACACTAAGGAGTCTAAGAAAGCTTATGAAGATTTAAAATTTTGCTGTATCACCTTATGCATGACTTTCCAATCGACACAGTTTATTTGATTCAAAGTAGCTGCAAGAGAGTAAATATTGACAAGACTACGATATGTGCAAGGAAAGGAAGAATTAATGTTTATTAATGAGTATTAGGCTTAAATGAATGAATAACTTCACATATTAAACGAACCCTTAAAAAGATTAGGCTTCCCTTTTATATTTCTTCCTCTGGTGCTTAACTAGGACCAATGTTTCTTCTTTTTGTACCAGCACCAGCATTTATGTTCATTTCACCAGGCTTTTAAACTTCATTTTAAAGTCTCTTGCTAACTTAATGAATAGTTTGAGACTTTTTCTCTCTCTATGAACTTTTACATTCTCTTTCATTAGAAATAAACCAGTTCCAGGTGTTCCTACAAAGTTATGAATCAAAGCTTACTAGAGAGATAAGGATGCTTCTTAAGCTCTGCAAGCCAGCTTTCGCTTATTAGTATGCCTTGCTTCGTATAATCTTCTGGAGAAATGGAATAGCGTCTTATGAGCTTCTTCTATTATTTCTTTTATATAACTTTCTCTCAGAGTACCAAGAACACCAAAAAAGAAGCTCCTCTCTGAAAGCTTGTTTGAGAGTTGTTTCTTTGTGGGAAGGTAAACTACCAGCTCTTAATCTTTCATTGCATCCTCGTAGAGATTAGTGACAGATATCACTGGGTAGTTAGGTATTTCTATCTACTTAAATTCTTAGTTTTTGAAAGCTTTCTTCTCATCACAGAGTATAGATTTTAAGAATGAGATGGTGGTACCTTCCATCGTTGGAAGAAATAGACCAACTAAAGAATTTGAATTGTTAGAGTTTACGATGTATATTTACCATGTAGAGTGAGGAATCGATAGAGAACTTCCTTACTTCTGAATATTAATATCATTTCTTGAGCCTCAACCCTTTTCATTGCATCTCTCAGCGATTCCATCCTTATTCATCTTCCTATTAATGAGTTTCAAATTTTAATAAATAGACATCTTGATCCTGTTGTTTAAATAATTCTACTACTAAAAATGGGCATCTTATAGGAGATCAATACTTCAAATAAATGTGGAGAAAGTTTGCAGAAGCTGTAAAAAATTTCAGAGATATAGCTTCATTTTTATCTATTAAGTACCATTAAATTAGAACTAAATTTTTATTAAATTTAATTAGCACTGGTATTAAATTTGTTTAATTTTAATTGGTACCGGTACCAATTTAATAATACCAAAACTTAATTAGTACCTAGTTTAATTTAATGAGGTTTTAATGGAAAAGTTCCAAACTTGTTCAAAACTTAATTGGAGCCAGTATCAACCATGTTAGTACCAAAATCATAATTATTAAGACTGTAAATAATAAAATTATAGTGATAAATTACAAAGAAGTATGGTTGCTTAAAGCTGAAATCTAACCCTAACTAAGACTTTCATATTTTAGCTCTAACAGAGAGTGGTTCTTGTTAGTATGCTTATAATAAATAGCTCTATAATAGAAATTTAAATTTTAATTTAAACTTGACAGTCAACTTAAATTGAAACAGCTTCTTTAGGAACTGGCTAATCATAGATCTACTTTGGTTAAAAAAAGAAACTATAAGTTGTTTATGTTGAGAGGGAGGCAGAGCAAAATGTTCTTTAATTTGAAGCATGCGCCTTCTTCATTGATGTTTAAAACAATAATAGAGAGCAGAGATTGGATTTCAAACATAGATTGATGATTTCGAGGAAGTAAAAGAACAGCAGCTAATTGAAAAGCTAAAATACTTCGAATGCCAAAAGTACTAAAATTATTTATAGACTAAGTCAAGCTTAAAGAGGCACCTCAAAGAGATACACTCTGTTAAGGCTAAGGTGCTTTTTAAGCATGATAAAGTCAATGGCACTTATTAGTGCACTACTAGTGAGAAATTTTATACTCATTTAGCTATTGTTAAAAGCACATGCAAAAACATAACCTTAGTGAGTTCTTGATTTAATATTAAGAGACTTGAAAATTACCTAAACATAGACTTTGCTAACAAGGCAAAACTTTAGCTGGCGGATGAGTTTGCGTACAAGATTTATCCTTTCAGCTATCTTATTAAAAATGAGCAGTATCAGAACGAATTTTTCTATTAATATATAATACTTAAGGAGGCATAGAAAAGGAATTGCAAGAATTTTGTTAAGCTTGATGGAGTTATTATTGACTTTAGTTTCTTAGCACTCAGACTAAAGAAATATGATATGACTTTATGAGAGTATCTGTATCATAAAAGATACCCAGATGATCTCAACGAGATACTCTCTAAGATGACAAAAGGTGTGAAAGTGGTTTATGAATAAAAATATTTTCACAGAAATTTGAAGCCAGAAACTTCTGTCTTTTACAAATTGTAGTCATAGATTTGAATAGAGCATTAAGGTAAGAGATTTTAAATTAAGCATTGGTGCTTGACCATTCTGGATAATTTCCAACAAGAGAGAAGTGGACAAATGGCTCTGTTTAATGGGATGTGTGGGTAGTAGCAGCAATAATTTAAAGTGCGATATGGAAAGAATGGTTTACTTTGACACTAAGCATGAAAAACAATAGATAAGTTTGGTAGAGAAACATTTAAAGTAGAATAAGGCCTGCTAAGGAAAAAGATTGTAGAAAAGACAATAATAAGAGCAAATGCTTATCCTCAGTAATCCTTAGACGATATGTTAGAGCCTCTATAGACAGCAAAGTTTATGAGGTATAACAAAGCCAAGAAGATAAAATTCGCTTGATTAAAGACAATTAATATTCAATAAATACATATTAAACTCACATAAAACCTGCGTTTTCTCTACTAACTCAAATCCCCAACTATGCCATACTAATCAAATCACTAAAACATCTAATTATGGGTTTTTGGATTTTGAATAAATTTGAATATCTTAATTTAATTCCAATAGAATACTTAAAATAACTATGCTGTAAATAAAAAATTTAGTATTACGGAGCTCCAGCTGCAAAGTGTTACTCTTTATTGGTTTAAAATTATAAGTTTGCAAATGTTTATCTAATTAAACAGAATATTGTCTAAACCCGTGATTCAAGTCATAATTTTTTAAGAAATTTTTTATTTTTATTATGAAATTAATTAACAATCTACCATTAATTTCAGTGCAATTTATCGCAAATTTAACTATCTGCGTAGTGAATCAAACTAAACTCAGGAGACTCTGAGTCATACATTCGGAGATTTGAACAAAGAAGCAAATCAAGTTGCCACCGAAAAGGCCAGAAGATTTAACAGATTAAAGAAAGAAAACAAAGAGAATAGGGTGGCAATAACATCCCAAACTATACTCTGGGAGCTTTACCCAATAATTTCATCGACCTCAGTGTCGATAAATATCCAGGCATAAACAAGCAAGTTATCGATCAACTCTAAGAAGCTTTGAAGAAGTATCATTCATAAGAAAATTATATTATTTCTTAAAAAAAAACTTATTGATATCACCAAAGAAAACTTATCAATACCATGAGCTATGCAGATATTTTAACGATAATAATAATATCATAAAGTTCTACTTTTTTTGTCAATCAATAAATAAACTATAATTTAAATTATAAACTAGTTTTATTAATCAAAATGCCAAGAGCTCATTCTTAGATAATTCAAAATTTATTGGGCTTTATTATTGAAAGTAATATTTTATTGAACTATAGGAACCTATGATCTCGATTAAATTTGATGGGATAATTAAAATGAAATTTAATATTTTTGAAATCAAGTTAACTCACTTCTCCTATACAATTTAATGGTACCTCCATTATTTATAGTAAATTCAAGCTAATTTTAATTGCCAATTGAATGAGCCTAAGATCATAGAATTCAGTTAACTTTATCTGCCATTTTTTTATTATTATTCATTTATTCACATTTATTTCACAGCATTGATTGTATATTTAAGCATTAATCATTAGGACTTTTACATTTAATTAATAACAACGATGATGCTATTAACTCACTGACAAGTTATAGTTAATTTAATTCCCTATGATCTAGACGATTCTCCATTCAATTATTTACAATTAATTGCTTTTATTTATATAAAATTACTTAATCAGGGAAATTGCAAATAATTATATTATTTAATTTAGTAAAATGAACTAATTTTCAAGTATTCTTGCTTTACAAAAATAATTCTCATAGAATAGAGGCGGCTTAACTATTCTATTATATTGACTTATAAGATGAAATTTATAAATTGAATTTAATTTAAAAAAATAGCCTTTATTATTTAAATAAAAAATTTATTATTTAATTATAATAATCAGCAAAAGGGTTATTGTAAAGGATAAGGAGGCCCCAATCCTCATCATCAAGGAAGAGGTGGTTTTCAATAGTAAAAGAATAAATAACAACAGTGATTTGGCATTCAGAATTTCAGGCCTCCAAACAGCAACAAGACTTTGGAGGATAATTGCAATAATAAAATTAGAATTTCTCAAGTTATTTGATTCAATGGCAATAGTAGCAATACTTATAATTTAGATTGAATTATAGTTTTATAATTTCAAATCAATTTTCATAACATTGAATATATTACAAGTTATAAAATATTTTTGAATACATAGAGTTCCTAAATGATAATAATGTGGTATTTCATTTATGCAAATGCAACTATTCTGAGATAGCAGACTCTACTGAAATTATTTAGAGAGTTTTAATTTATAATCAAAATTCAATATTAGGGGACTATTATATTTGTTATAATGATAATATCATTATTATAACACTGCAAATTTACTTTGATAAATAATTTAAATTTACTAAAATTCTTGATTAAAACAAGTATTTTTTGATACAATATTTTTTTGTATAGTTAATTTTCTTTTTAATCAAAAATGTTATTCTCAACATAACAGAAGATCTCAATTTCAAAACTAAGTTTAGAGCATGAGACAAGTTTCTTAAAATCCTAATTTTAAAAGGCAGCAGATAGGAGGTGGTGGTAATTTCATATTTCCATCTTAGAAACCTATACAGTAATAAAACTAGAAATTTGGTTTCTTTGGAGGAAATATTCTTAAATTTAAATAAAAGAATATGTCGTTAATTTTGTAACAGGAAGATTAATAAAAATCATAGTTTTACAAATTCATTTATGATTACTTAATGTGGCCCAAATATGCAATTTGTAGAAACTCAACCACTTTTCTATCAACATGGCTTCATCGCTTTCAATTAACGAGCACAGCAGTAAAACATGCAAAATAAGAGGAACTATTAAATTCTAGTCATGCAGGTCAATACTTAATGAAGATAGCAGTAGTTACCATAATAATTTGGTGCTTTGTAATAATAGTTTGGGTAGACTTAACCAAGTTAAAATATTTTTGGTGTACTGGGGAATGCTAATGGTTTATCATCATCAATGAGTATTTTGAGAAATATTAGAATATGTTAACATATTAAGCATTCAATTAAATTTATGATTATAGTAATGGTGGAATAAACACTGACATATAAATATTATATGTGAATAATAATTATAAATAGTTTTAAACACAATACACAAAAATTAGAGTAATATTTTAATGTTTGGACCATCAAATTCTCAGATGAGTTTCTTTCAAAACTAGACCCTTGCTAAATAGCAAATTCTATCTAAAAAATTCCACCTACAGACACCTTAACAATAACTCAATGGTTTCATTCGATCACTCAGCCTTAGTAGTAATAACTACAGATATAGCAGTAGCAAAAATAGTAAAATGAGTTGCTTCAATTAGCTATGAGTATCTCAACCAGTGGTGGTGGAGGTTTTGAGGGAGTAGCTTAGTAGCAACAGCCCTAATAATCTTCGGAAACTAGTCTTATTTCATTTTGAAGAATTGTTTTGTATAAAATACTTAATTCTAGAAATCTGATAAAATATATTTTTATATGTCAAAGTTTAAATTCCACATATAATCCAGGTTCAGATTTATTGGCTGCATTTGGATTTCACTCTATAATTTTTATTTATTTTAGTAAAATTCAAACATTTATAGTATTATTAGTAACCCTAATTTAGGGATGCTTATTAATCCTACTAAAACGTACTTTAGACAAAAAGTGAAGCAGAGAAGACTCATCTTTCTAATTACCCTTGAAAGAACAATTTATATTTTTAAGTATATAAGAATCAAATTATAAACAAATTAAAATAACAAACAAATTAAAACAACTTATTATTAAATGTCAATGAGAAATCAAAAAGATTAAAAGGAAATCGATGTTTGATAATAATAAGTTGTATTTTCAATAATTTGATTTCAATTACATTTTATATAATAATCAAAATTCTCAATATCATTTCATACATTTTTCCATAAATAAATCACAACTTAACTAATTGTCTTCCTCTATATTCTTAACTATTTAATGTTTTATTATTCTTTTCTCTCTTTTTGTAATTCTTAGTTTAATTAGTTAATTAATCCTCCTTCTTTCTTCTATAAGTCATCTTCGATATTAAAAAGTTAATTGAACATCCGGTTATGTGTTCTATGAAAGCTATTTATGCAATCTTTATTTATAATAACAATAGTTTTTGAATAACTTTCTCATTTCCCCTCCTTTTTTAAGCTAAATATATTTTAAGAATAAGATTATTTCTACATTAAAAAAATCTCTTAGAAATTTACGCTTACTTGAATGAAGAGCAGGATCTTTGAAGTTGAGACATCGTGGCATGCGTAATTAATTAATTAAATTAATTCAATGAGTGGCCAATAATTGCAGAAAATTTCTTTTTTTGTAAGTTTTTAAGAGCGATTTTTTGTTCTTCATTATTTTAGGTCTGCTGCACCAGCACTAGCCATGTTTTATCAAATTATAAATTTAAAACGATTTACTCTTTTTGGTAATTTAATCAAAATAACCTTGGGTTGGTAGATGCTTAAGTTAATAGAATATTTCTATATATGTATGAAAAATTTAAGAATAAAATTGATATAATAAATTAAGTGAATTGAATATTAATTTAAATCTTTATCATAATCCGCTTAATTATTAAGCATTTTCTTGTGAAGCTTTTAATTAAGAACAACTATCTTTTAGAATCAACGATTTCTGTAATGTTAAGCTTAGGCAAGCTGAATTTTCCAATTTTAAGAGGCATTAAATTAAACCTAAACATGAATTTCTCCTCTGAAATGAAAGAAATGTAAGATTTTAGCTCATTACAGATGTGAAAATCATCTGACTTCTTAAATGAGAATTCAAAGTCTAATAATATTTGCTCTGACTGATTAAGTTTCTCTAACTCTTAATTTATTCTTTTATGAATGTAAACTTTTTAATGAATTGTTAAATTTTTAATATTCTGACTATGATTGGAATATCAATGAATGTCAAGTGTGGACTTGGCACATTACATTGATTGATTAGTTTTGATTTTATAGTAAGAGAACTTGTAAGTTATTCTATTCTTAAGCTAAATTTAAGAGATGTTCTTGTTCTTGAGACCCATGTGGAATAGAGAACTAAGAGAATAAAATATGGCAAATCAATCAATTTCATTTCTTACTTTTGAAGGTGATTCAGAACCATTCTCATTGCTAGTGATTGTAATCTTAAAAACTTGTTCAAACAACTCTCCTGTTGACAGTATAATTTAGTTTCCAGAATTAGCAAAAATGTCTAAAGAGTTCAATTTTTTAACTTTTTGGGTATAGATCTTTTATATAAATGTCTTTACTCATATTTTGTGATGTAAAGCTACAGTTTACCCAACATTATTCATTCTTAGCAGCTACAAGAGGTACCAGTCGTAGTGCTTCATTTCTTAGCCTCAAATTTTATATAAATGGATCAGAATTCTTAATTTCCCAGTATACTTTTAAGGGCCTATGACTGTGAATCTTTAGTGTTTTTCGATAAAACTTTTTCATAACTTATTTCTGGTCATCTTAGTCTGATTTTTCAGTGAATGAATATCTAAATAGCAAGTTCACAGTATTACTACTCTCTTAATAAAACTTAAAGCCTAATCTTATAGATCTAGTGTCAAGTGGTAGATGAAGCTTATTGTTTACTTTAGAATAATCATGCTCCTACAATGGTTTTGTCTACTACAGTTCATCATTAGGTTTGATCTCAACATCCTCTAATACTTTTGATTTCTGATTGTTTAATTTCAAGTTAGTTCATCTTATTAGATCTTAGTTCAAGATACTTAAAGGGTCAGTGATTAAGTTATTTCAAGAAGAATTTTATCTCATTACATTCAGAAGCTTGGAGCCTGAACTGATCTGTGAAGTTTTCAGTGAAACCTGAGTTGAAAGATCTTTAATCTTCAAAGGTTATATTTATCAATAGATTCTAGTGTCTAGATTTACTTCTCCAATCGAAAAAGGTTTTAGCTTTATAAATAATTATTAATCATAATATTAATGCAGAAATATATTCTTCGTTTATATAAAATGCTAATCATTTATAGATAAAGACTTTTAACATCTAAATTCTCAATTAATATACTTATTTCAGTAAGTGTAATATCTTCAGGCTCTAGATAGAAGTAAAAATTATGGTAATCTCAAAGCAAAGCTAATCTTTATTTTGATCATTTTGCATTCTGAATTTAATTTTAAAAGGCATTGGTTCTATATTGAATTTTATTTACTCTTTAATTAAGTGTTTCAAAAATATATCAAAGAATTTTATAACTAATGTGAAGCTAATTCTATTCTGATGACTTAAGTTAATTATTATTAAAGTCTACTGGGCTTTCTCTTCTATGAATCACTACTAAAATCCAACAAATTCTCTTCATGGTTAAGATAAGGCTTGCTAATAAATGCTAGTTCATTAGTTTTAGGCAGAGTACCTTCCTCTGCATTACAGTTTTATTCTCCAAAACTTAAAAATATATTTCTGTAAATCGTACCAAATCTCTTGAAAGCAGATTGTGTTTTGAGATTTAAAGCTCTCTTTAGAGTTTAATTGGACTAGATTTTGAGACAGTGAAGTTTCGAGAGATTTCTTGGTTCATTGTGCTTTCATTGAATCTTCACACTATCTTGCTGATATAAAACTATAAATTAACTTAAATTTAAAGCGTTCTCAATGATATATTGAAATAAATTAATATTATAAATTTTTTGGTATTATTTTGAAATGATATTAATTTTTTAACCAAGTTTGGAGCAAATTTCGAAATTAAGTTTGTGTGCTTATTCACTTGGATTGTATTTATATCGAAATTTCCTCTGGCCTAAATAAGTTTAGATCCTACTAATTGACTTAATAATTATAGACGCTTGACTTTATTTTACATATCTTCATCTATATTTAATCTTTGATATTTATTATGATTTCTTATAGACCCTAATTACTCTTTCCTAATTTCTCTATATGTGATTATTTATTTAATCTTAGTGTTCAATAGTTGTATTCTTGACTTATTAAATCATCTCATAAAACGTTCTTTGCCTCTCTTCGCTTATAATGACACTGTCATAATTCAAGATCTTCATTTCAATTATTAAAGTCTTCTAATTTTTTCTTTCCTTTAGGCTTTTCTACGAAATTTAATGCTTTTTGAATCCATCCTTCTTAAATTAATGATCTAGCTTTTTACCCTCTATATTTAGGGGAGTAATTAATTTTATGCATTGATATTTGTTCATTTTAAAGTTAAAACAATAAGCATTACAAATATATTTACTGTCTATTAGTTTCATTATAAAAAATAATTAAAATATTTAAAGCTAATGAGTTATATTTTTGAGTTTTGTGGCCACTAGAATCAGACTAAGCGAGCACAGACTTAGAGATGTGAATCATGTATCTGAATTAAGTCCCAGAATCAATTTCAACTGTCTAGACTTGCATTCATACTGTGATATTGACTTTTATGCAAATTCGAATACTAATGAGTCTACATTTAATTTTTTTCTTTAATAAAATAAAATTCGTATTGTTTTAAATTTTAAATTTATAAATTATTTTTAATTTTCTACATTACAAATAGATTTTGAATTTTCCCACTAAAGAATCATGATTGTGCTATATTTTACTATTGCCTTACGAGTCTCTCAAATCTTATGAAGTTAAATCTTTGCCTATTAAAAAATGAAACTTCGCTAAACTTCTATAATTTTTATTAGCATTAATTTTTAGAACATCATCATTTAGATAGATAGAAATATATAAATTTAATCACCTCTATTAAATTAAATATATGAAATATAACAAGAGCAATTAAGTTTACCAAATTTTCATATCATCGATATTCTTGAAGGACTCTTCTCTTTCTCTTATTAATCTCTCAAATTCCTACTTACGAGAGATTTTAGTAGCCATACAATTGTAGTTATAATATTTTCTGAAATACTCCAGTTTTCCTTCATTTTTTCATTAAATTCTTAATAGATATAAAAATTATAAATACTTTACTCAACCTTCAAAAGTGAGACAATGAGAACCATAGAATCCAACGATAATGATTTTTCTCCCACAACTGGTCGGGTTAATGAGGCTACCACAGCGAAAGGACAGAGACTACTATCTCAGCAGCGGTGGAACCTTGTAAGCGTTTTCTCCAGACTCCCTTTTAATTGTTTACAGGAAGCAGATCTCTGCGAGCTCTGCGGTGGATACTCCTAGTAAATAGCTAGGCTCTTGTCTCGAATGCATCTCGGTACAAGGAGAGTGGAATGGGGGGCGAGGTGGTTTTTTGGAGTTTTTCTAGTTCACGACTTGCCACGTCAACTCACTTCAGATACGTCTACGTCACGACTAAAATTGATGGTTTGATTTTAGCATTAAACAGTGAATTGTTAAATAATTTAATTTTGAGTATAACTCGTTAATCATCATCATCAACGCTGAAGAATTTCAAATGTTTTCAAGGCCAAAAATGGAGATGTGGAAAAGCTTCTTCACAGATTAACTAAAATGCCTACAGTTGCAATCCTCGATAGATTAAGAAAAGCCTGTGATATTAATGAAAGAATGTACGACATGGAACAAAAAGAAAAGTTCAGTAATATATCAGTTGATGGACTATTTTTCATTAAGAAAGTTCTTCCCCAACTTAAGGGAATGAAGAAAACCATTGAAAATTTTAAAGGAATCAAAGACTCCTATATCTCAAATTACAAGGTTCTTTATCGAGTCCTAGACAACTACGAAGAGATAAACATGATGACTTATACAGAGAAAAATCCGAGAAAACTAATTATAACCGAACCAGATTCAAAGGACATTATCAAAGATTTGATGGCTCATTTGATCGAAAACTTAAAGAATCCATTTGATGACATGTATCACTGGTGCATGGGAGATATTTAAGATTTCCAAGCTTTACAGACAGCTCTTTAGTCAAGAGAACAAATTGAGGGTCAAATAAAGAAACTTGAAGGAAAAAAGAAAAACAAATAAACTGACTTAGAAAACGTCAATACAGGTAAAAAAAAACATAAGAACTCTCTTGAAAGGAGATAAAGATACAAATGGCATGTTGAATACTATTGAAGTTGTTAGTTAGATTAGATTTACTTGCCTTAATATTTATATAGTCTGAGAGAGAAATTGATAGCTTGTAGTAGCTATTGCTCTTCATAACATCACCATTTTTATGATTCAATTTTTAGTTTTAATATCCTTGCAATATTTGAAGTCATTACCATCAATCTAGGAGAAACAGTCATTCCAAAATTCAAGGATGAAAAACTTAAGATCTTCTCAAGAGTAATGTAAAAATTCAACATCATGGAAATTGATAATGCACATCAAACCGCTAGTTTCTGGAGCAAATTCTCTAAAACCCTCAACTAAAAGCACTTTCAAAGGCAAAGGCATGAATATATGCATACATTACAGCACACTTAATTCGATAATATTTATTTTGCAATAATATTTTCCATAAACAATGAAACTTTCAAAAGAAATATGAAATTTAGAATGTAATTTTATAAGGTTTATTGTTGTATGTCAAATAATTAATTTCATGATTAAAATTTTGCAAATTATCTCATCAGAGTTTAAACTCCGAAATTACAGAAGTCTATTTGTCAATAATAATCTTGAACATTAAATATATTCAGACTTAATTTTAAAATCAATACCAATAAATTAAATAATTTCTTTCATAATAAAAATATGGGCAATATTGCATACTTTGATCCTTTAATTAATATATTATTTTCAACGTTTATAAATGATTTCTTAACGGATAAATATAAATTAGAATATCTCTTTAAAAAATTTCACAGTTTGTATATAAAATCCAAACGAAGGTTTGTTATTTTTTTCTATCAATGTAATAAAAAAAATCTTGAGATCTAAACTCTATTTTAATCATTTATAAAAATAAGGGTTTAAATCTTGAATTTTTCATCAGTAATCAAGCAATCTTTCATTTGAACTTCCAAATGATGAATCATGTTTTGAATTTAATTTTCCTATCCAATAATTATTTCATGTTTTTAATTGCTTCCACAACTTAGTCTGCTTCCACAAAGCCATTTTACTATACATCAATTTGTTGGAAAAAGTTTGTATTATGAGATCCTCTACGACATGGGGATGAATTGGAAGATATAGGAGTTTATGCACCCCCTGAATTCTTTCTAAGTTAAACTTTACTTGTTCGTCTTTTTCTTTAATTATTTTTAGGGCTTATCAAAAGCTATTCTTCTTGATTTAAGTAAATGTTCTCAATATTCATTTGACTTGAAGACCTTCTAAATGCGGTAATGACTTATTTTTCTTCAGGCTTCTCTAAAAAAATAACAAAAGCATTGTAAAAAGATCCATTAGGGTCATTTCCTGTTGAAAATTAATTTTGAGTTCATCAAGTTAAATATCTCTATATTTAGCTGCTTATTGTTCAGATCACTGAATAATTTATCAATTCTCTCTCTCTCCTCAACATCGTTACCCCCTTCTTAAACTGAGATTATATTTACTTTTGGGATTTAAAATTGGCTTCTAGCATCAACATGATTGCTTACGGAAGCAAAATCACTCTGAGTCTTAAACGGGTCATCATTTATAAGGTTTATGAATAAATTATGCAAACTTAATTATTCATAGGGACATCCCTTTTAAAGATAGCTCATTAAGGTTATTTTAAGAACCACTCTCCCCTTAGCTGTTCATATTTGCTTTAGAAATTCTTCTATGTAAAGTCTTCTTACATTTGGAGCAGAAGATTGAGTTAAGTAAAATTCACAGTTATAACCTTAAATGTCGACTATAATAAGCTCTGCTCCAAGTTATATCAACAACTTTACCATGTCAAATTTCAGGCCGATAACAGCAATATGAAGAGGAGTTCTTAGATAAAAATAAAATAAAAGATCTCCTGGTCTTTTCTGATTGACATCATAAGCTCTTATTTTTAAACAAAATTAAAATCTAATTAGTCTTAACTTGACATAACTTGCAATCAAATTCGAAATTCCTCCGTGTACAGCATCCCAAATTTTATACAGCCAAGTCATAAACTTTTAAGCTTTCTCAAGATCAATAGGATTTTTATAATAAATATTTTTCTCTCTTCTCAGCATAAACTTTGAATCTTTGTTAAATAAGAACTTAATCATCTACTCATTCTCATTATAAATTGCGTAATGCAATACATTCTCCATTTTATTGTCGACAGTATATATGTTTGCTCCGTGGTCATATAAGAAACTAATACAATCTAAGTTATTGTATTTAGCTGCCACAAAGAGTGGAGTCTAATTAACATTATTAGTAAATTCTAAAACATCAGTTAGATTTAAATATCCCTAATCCTTGTCTGTTTTTATGAGTTTTTCTCGCTAAATGACTGTTTAAATGATGAAGTTGACCATTTCTAAGTTACCAATCTAACTTGCTTTATGTAATACTGTATTCCCATCTACAAGAGCTGCCTTGTGAAGGCATTTAAGTGCATCTTGGACCCAAAAGAATTTCTCTATTCTAATTTCAATTGGTTATAACATAGACTTTTAGTTTATCACATTCTCTGATTATGTCCGATGAGGTTTTCTGTCTGACTCAAAAATCATATCATCTAGTTTATCTAATGTTTTAACAAGCTTGGTCTTGATATCCTGGAAGAGAAACCTTAAAAATCTAGTCTATCAAAGGCAACACAATAATGAAGTGCATATACTTTAAATATCAATTAATGACTTTTATAAAATAAGGAAGGATTCTAATTGAATCCTTGTCCATCTATAACTGATAATCTTATTTTTCGTTTGAAAAAGTATTTGAAGAACTCTAGATTATTAATTCTAATACAGTATAACAAGGCATTATCAGAGTGAGAATCAAACTAAAATGATTCTAACAATTTATTATTAAACAACGCTAGTATTTTCTCATTAAATTATAGCTTGAGATCTCCTCCGTTTTACATAGTTGTCGGCTGCTTCAACTCTTACTCTGACATTAATCTGTGGCCCTTATCAATCTTAATTTTCTTCAAAGCCAGATGTTCAAAGTAATGACTTTCCTTATATTTCATTTTTTCAAGCAATAGCGCCAGCATTTTATGCCCCTCTATGTCTTCTTCATTTTCAACTTTTATATAATCCACTGCCATTTTTCTACGATTATCAACTAAGAATAGATTTACTCCATTATTTAATAGAAAGATAATGATCTCTAAATTCCTGTTAATAACTGCTACATGTAAAGGTGTAAGTCCTTTAGAATCTTGCTGATTTATGTGTTTTAGAGACCCTGAAAATTCCAAACTTCTTTTGTAATGTAGAAATTCAGGTTTAAATTAATGGGTGTGAGTCTATTTAGTCAAGGTTATATAATCCTTAGAATTGAATTTCTATTCACTAATAGCCTTTCCAATAGATAATGATTAAATATCTCCGTTATTATAAGAAAATGAATGTATTTGTTTATAAATTAACACAATACAAATATAAAGTGATTGGCATATAAAAATGGATAATTAATCATGAAAAAACAATTGATTTATGAAATTCATGATAATTATATATTTCATAATTAAATGAAAAAAAATTGATGACTTAAATTTATTGAATATATAAATAAAGTGCGAATAAAGCCCCTCTATTTTTAAAGAAGGAATAACTTTCTTTATTTATGGTTAAAACAGTAATGCTAAAATGATAATTAAACTAAAAGACGTCATTATTTTAGTTTGTAATTGTAAATTAACTAAACAATTAAATATTGTAGGAATACATTTGCTTTGGGAAATTAATTAATAATTAAATAATAAATCAATCAAATTCGTGGCAGTTAACTTTCTGGAATTCTAGGCAATATGGTACTTGACTAGTTCGATAGTGAATTCAAAATCAGCTGGACTTTAATACTGTCGGTACCCCTCTATGAAGAAAGATAACTTGAGTTTAATTTAAACATTTAAATCAACTAAACAAATCACCCAAAATTAAACTCAAGTTTTCTCGCTTCAGGGATGCGATAGAGAGGTACCGCTAATAGTAAAGTCCAGCTGATTTTGAATTCCCAATCTAACAAGTCAAGTACCATATTGCCTAGAATTCCAGAAAGTTAACTGCCACGAATTTGATAGATTTATTATTTAAATATTAATTAATTTCCCAAATCAAATGTATTCCTAGAATATTATGAATATTTAATATTTTAATTTTCAATAATTTATTTCATTAATATTACTAGCTTTCATACCATTTTTTTTAGAGTCCCTTGTCTTTTACTTAATTACTCTCTGACATCATTTTCATTTTTTAAAGCACTAATCAATCATCTAGCTAAGCTGTAATAGTTTTTCTTTAAGAGGGAAATGGTGACTCAAATTCTCTTTTGAAAAATTTGATGGGATATTTTTAGTCAATTAATTATGTTAATCTGAAATATTGCTTGCTATTCTTTGATTTAATGAGGCATTTCTTCCTCGACTAAGATTTAATTAGTGACCTTAGTTTGAAAGTTTCTCAGAATTTTTCTTCTCTCCAATTGTAGCTCGTGTTGTTTTACTGATTGCTTGAATAAATTAAACATAAAAAGCTTAAAGTTAGTTTTGTAGGTTCGAAATGTACTTAAGGTACTCTGTCACAATCTAATGCATTTGTGCTGAGCCTTTCATTGCTAAGTAATGAATAAGGTTTCTTCTCTATCTATCAGTTAAGTTTAAGTCAAATCAACTTTTCAAGAGTAATTCAACATGCTTCAAATCATCTACAGAAATTACAATATTATAAATAAGTTTTATTTACTAAAGTATGAAGAGTAAAATATTGCAGGTCTTCCAAACCAATCTTTCTAGTTAACTAATGCTTCCTTTTCAACATTTTTATTGAAAGAAACCAGGTAATATTTCATGTCTAAATAGTTGTGTGTAATCGCACCTTCAATAAGAACATTCTAGGAGTAACTAAAGTTTTCGGACGTCTTTAATTAACTTGGATTTTTCTAAAAATTGTTCCTTGCTTTGAATAGAAGTTCTAATTTGAACTAAGAGTTTAACTGTTATTTTTGGGAGATTTAAATTCTGAAGTTTCAGGTATTGCATTTAGCTGCTTAAATTTTCTGGCTTGATCTTATTGTTTCAAAGATGGAAAAAGCATTTCATCCCTATTATCTATAAAAAATATATCATCCTATTTAATATTAATCGACTATAAGATTTGGAATGGTTTGTTTTTTATATAGTATTTATATGTATATGCAAAATTAATTGTAAATTGAGATATTTTTATTTATAAAAAAAATCATGAAAGATTTTTGCATCCATGATTTTAAAAAGAGATTTGGAGAAAAATAAGGTATCGAGTTATTGAGAAATTAAAAGGAAATTGAATAAAATAAATACTTTAAAGAATTTTTAATTTTATAGAAAATGTTTATTTTATAAAAGATATATAATACCATAAAAATACTTTAATAAATTAAAGATTATCTTTAAATAGATTAAACCTACTTTAAGTTGAAATATTGACTATCCTTTTGAGATGTTAAAGCGCTAGAGTTATCTTTAGTGTGAAACCTCTTTATTTTAGACCCCGAAATAGCTCTCTTTTACAATACTAATTCACTTAAATCTTCATTTATGTTTAATTTTTCAGAACTATTCCTATCATTACTTAAGAGTGGGTTAGCTATTTTCTTGTGAACTTAACTGTCCCCTTACCTTATCTAATTTTATGTATTTCACAGCCTTAAACTTTGATTTCCTGATATTTGGACTTTAATGTTGTGAACTTAATTTATATGCCTCTTAAAGCTAATTTATGTTCCTAAAAAACAGTTAAATATCATTTGAAACTTACTCGCTCATTGACGATTGCATAGAACTTGACCCAGTTTTTAAAGTCTTAAAATTTTATCTTCTTTGCTATGGACTCAAAATAGGTGTCAATGTTTTCTAAGCATAAAATTACTACTATTGATTATTTTCATTGAGCATTTTATTCTACATTGCCAAGTTTTAAGCACTATTAATCGATAATAGACTGCTTTGTGAGATAAGTCGACTATATTATTTAGAATTAAAGCCAAAATTTTGCATTGAGAATGAGTTTTTCAAAGTTAGTGTGTCTCTCAAGTTAAGCTATTATGTGTTTTAAGATTAGAGATACTGCATTTTGTTGTGTTACAAACTTTCACTATTTTTATTTTGTTAAGCTTAAAATTAATAATAGAGATAGATTAAAAGGGAATATTATTAGTAGAATATTTGGGGGGAAAGTTTACTATCTCTGTAGTTTCTCCTCTACATTCAAATCTATATTATATAGCAGTAAATGTTAATGAAACATAAAATCACAACTTCAATGAAAATTACTATATTTTTTTAATTTTAAATATCCCTTTTCATAATCTATACAAAAAATTATGTAAATATAACTATTTTAATTAAAAAAAAATATTATATTTAAATAATTAGCAGTTTTATCATGACTGGTAAGAATCAATATGAATTTTATTGAAACCATTTTACATTCAGGATAGTTAACGAATCTAAGCATAAAGCTATTTAATTCTTATCAGACTGTGCTGTTAAATAGCATAATCTCGTAACCCTATATAAAGTTTATATTTTTAATTGTGTTTTTAAGAGTTTGTTATAACGCTAATATTTATTGTCTATTAATATTTGCGTCAAGATGTACCCTCATTGACATTTTGCGGATGTACATGCATTTTTAAGTTTATAAAAAGTTTAAAACAAAAAAGATAGAGAAAGAGCTTAATGATATGTTTCGAAATTTAATTAATAAGTAAAATTATTAATAAAAATTTTTATATTTAAATGTCATCGAATATTGGATGATCAATTATGAATATTAGAATGAAATTTATGATAAAAGCTTTTTTTTAAATTTATAAAAATTTATTTTTTATGTATAAAACAGAAAACTTCTCTATGGGAGGGGAAAATTTTCTTTTTTGAGATAGGAAATATTTCTTCTTAAATTTATATAGCATTTTGAGGCATGAAATTTCCCCCAATTTTTTATAGATAATTTTGGATATAAACTCTTTTTCAAATTAATTTTATAAACTTTTATTGTTCTTCATAAAACAATGTAATTAATTTGTTTAAAAGAAATTAATAATTAAATATTCATGATATTGAATCTTTACTTTCATTTCCTAAAGCCATAACACTAGTTTTAAAATTTAGACACTCCTTTAGTTTGCTATCATTAAACTTTGATTTCAGTTCTGCAGATAGGGCAGAAGTTTTGTCTGTGTAGCCACTCAGAAATGCATTCCTTGTGATATTTATGGAAACATGAGAGTCTTCAAGTCTTCTTCCTCAAGATACTTGCACTGACAAATCGAGCACTTAGTCTCTTCTTCGTCCTACGCTCCGTTGTTGTTCGCTTAATGAGCATGGTCATTCTTTTTGAATTTGTTTTCTGGAAGTGAATCTATCATATCACTTGAGAAAGGCTTCTGATTAATTTTTTAGTCCAAATTTGTATAATAAAGGGGATTAGGAATGGATTTTAATGATAGAGTTGACACTTACGAAATACTCGTAAATCTGCTGCTCTTTTAAAATATATTACCATGAAATATTTATGAAATAGCTCATTCATGTTCTCAAAGTTTGGAACATTATCACCTAAGGCAGCTCTGCCCTTACTTTGATTCAAGACTGACCTTAAGGCATACAGTTGCATATTAGGATCATTCTGAACTAAATTAGAGATGAATTTCAAGCAAAATTTTTGTAGTATACTTTCTGATAAGTCTTCCATTTGGTTATTACTGAATAATTTAGATACCTCTAGCTCCTCTATGTCCACCGCTTAAAGAATTTAGTATTTAACTTAAAGAATGATGAGATGATCTCTAAGATCTTGCTTGCTCTCTATGTCTGCTATTATTCTGTAATCCTTGTCTAGCACCTACTATATCATTAGGGTTACCACCTAGTATCTTACTTTATAAATTTAATTAAGAAAAAGGCTTTTTATCATAGATTTAAAATAATATTAAATCTACTTGGATCTGAAGACCTTTTCCACTCCTCATGCCTTTAGCTTCTTCTGCTCTATGGATTTTCAAATGGATTTCTTCTAGAAGCATCTATAATAGATATTCTATTAATAATCATATTGCAAGGGACAACAATTTTTATTGGAAATTTTGTCAATATAAATATTTTAGTATCAGATCACATCCTTACTCGGAATATTATTAATTTGCATATTGTCAGAATTATTGTTATATCCACTTTCGAAATTTGCTATTTAGTGAGCCT
Organism: Oxytricha trifallax; assembly: GCA_000711775.1. Classification (NCBI taxonomy): domain Eukaryota; phylum Ciliophora; class Spirotrichea; order Sporadotrichida; family Oxytrichidae; genus Oxytricha; species Oxytricha trifallax. The sequence continues at coordinate 7,220 of ARYC01003146.1, read as the reverse complement.
CCAAATTATCATTAAACTCTCCTTCGTGGTTAAAACTTAAAGCACATTAAGGGAATTTGAAACTTGAAGTCTCTATTCTCTGTGGTTAACTTCTCCCTAGTATTCCATTACATTATGAGAGATGTTTATTTTAAGAAATAATTTATGAAATTGTTGATCAAAAGATTTAGTATGCATTAATTTAATAAAATACTCATCTGCAAACCCCTATACTATTTAGTCTTGGCAGAGAGGGCAAGTAGGGAAATGAAGTTCTTGAGCAAATGCTGAGAAAGAGTTATGTGTACTATTTTAACGATTTCAGAAGTTTTATTATTAATTATTTGATGATGATGAAGAGTTTTCTTAAATTTAGTCCAAGCCATGATAACTATATAAATTATTGAAAGGGTAGTTTCTGTCACCAAATATTTATAGGCACAAAAATTTTAATAAACTGAAGGGAATTTTCCTGCCCATTTATAAAAATTTTATTTATCAATTTTTATAAAACTTTATCAGAATAAATGAACCAGTTTATAATTATTTAAACACCCATTAACTTTCAAATCTTGATAATTATTCAAATACTTTAATGAAAATTACATTAATTATTAATTAAAACAACAAATTCTTTTATAACTGCTAATCAGTATTGAGACTAGGTAAAATTGTAAACTTTGAAAGTTGTATCTAAAAAAAACGTTTTTTAATAAAGGGTTGGGAAATCAAAGTTTTAATTATATTATTTCTTCAATAATTTATTGCAAATAAAATAAAAATAATACTTCGGACAGGAAACTACAATCCAAATTATTGGTTAAAATGTTTTTGAATTCAAGAAAAAGTCATATCTCATTTTATTTAAAGAATACTGGTAGATTTAGAAGCAAATTGGTCAGATTATTAGATTAAACTTATAGAACATTGATCTTTACCTGTGATTTCTCTAGTTCATAGTAAACTACAAATCAAAGTTAAATTCATTGAGATCATCTGACAAATTGTTCTTCTTGAACTAAGCAGAGTCATTATTTCTATTTTAGTTGCTGTTATTTCTTCTATTTGAACCACTTCCAAAATTGCTGTAAATTTAGGAGTTAATCTCAATTTTGCTGAATTTAAAATCATAGAACAATTAAAATTGATATAAAAAAAGTTGTTTTTTTCTTGAGAAAATTCGTAAAAAAAACTTACTCATATACTCCCTAACTTCTCAATTCCTTAGTATGATGAAGCTCATGTGCAACTAGACTTTAGAAATGAAATCTCTAATTACTATAAAAATAATGAGTGAAATTTTTAAATAGATTGTCAAATAATCAAAGAAAACACAAATGAACAATGATCTGTTGATTACCAGTATTTGCAATTTCTCAATTCCTGATTTTGATTCATTTTATTTAGTGCTTTAAGCAAATTTATTAATTATTAAGTTTATGCGCGACCTATTTCCTATTTCTTAGAAGTTAAATTAAAAATAATATTAAAGAAATTTAAAAATCATAACATACTATTAAAATAGCAATAGCTGGAATTAAAAGTTGAAAAAGCATGTTTATTTCCTTAATTCCTAAATAACATGAACTTATTTCATTGTTATAAGGTCTCATGTACTTAAATTTAAATCGTACATATTAAAATATATAAATATTAAATAAATCAAGTTTATATTTATCCCAGTAGATCTTCGACACTAACTGAACTGTCCTTCCGGTTTAATTTTAAGGAGCTCTGTAATTTCCTCCATAGGAAGCATCTCCAAACAAAGCAAACAATTAAGCATTGTAAAATGCAGAAATTTATATTGTGACATTATATATGAACCACTACACTTTCTCAATGCAAGGGGCACAGTCATGCTACCGTTATAATAAAAGAAGTTTCCATAGAAGTCGTCAAATAATTTAGTAGCTAATAAAATTCTTTTCCTTGGCTGCCCCACATTTGTCCATCTAGGATCTAACTCTTGCATAAAATCATTATCAAAATCCATTCCTTAATCGAAAAACATTGAAACACCAAGCATTTGAGTTTTATCAGTTTAACTTCTATGAATGAGTTGCATTTCAAGTGTATTTTGTAAGCCTTCTAAATAATGTTCTGCTTTGTACCTGAAGAATATGTTTTTTAAGTCGTAGAAATACTCATTACCATCTTAATCCAGATAAGTTACATTGCCGTCATGTGAAGTAAGATTGATGAACATTTAATACTTGTTTGAAGTTCTATAGAGATGCACATTAAAGAGATCTTGGTAGTTTAAGGAGAGCTTTGCTTTCGTATTATAAGCTGTAAGTCCTGACACGTATAGCTTAAATGGGCTATGTTCTCCACCACTAAGCTAACTGTCTTAATTCCAATCAGAACTATGATTTGTGTAACTCCATGCATTTAAGGCCGCGCAAAAATAAGTCATATAATGATTTTCATTTTTTAAAATAATTTATAATTATATTTCACAAATATTAGATTTAAATGTCCTAGCATAATTTTAGCAAGTAATGAAATAAATATAATCATTTAAAACCCCAAAACCAATTAGTGAGGTTTATAAGTTTTTTGATTTGTTGGGTATAGTTGAGGTCTTATTGGGGTTAGTAGACAAAATGCAGGTTTTATGTAATTTAATGAATATTTAATGAGTATTAGTGTTATTAATTCAAACAAATTTTATCTGTTTATCTTTATTGTATCTTCTAGACTATGCACTCTCTAGTGGGTCAAGGATATCATCTAATATTTATCGAGGACAGTTTGGAGCTCTGACGATTATCATCTCTACTATGCTTTTAATTTCTAAGCAGAAATCTTCATACATTATATGTTTCTAAGCCAAACTTATTGATTGCTTTTTATATTTATTACCAAAGTAAGACATACTTTCCATATCAATTTATAATATTATGCAGCTACTGCCCAAACATCCCATTAGACAGAACAATTTGTCCACTTCTCTTATAGGGAAGTATCTTGGAGTCCCAAGAACTTATGCAAAAGTAACGATCTCTTATCTTAAAGCTCTATTGAAATCGATTACAACTACTTCTAATGGGCAGAGATTCACCATTACATTTTCAGGCTTCAAATCTCTATGAACATACCCAAGTTCATGCAACTCCTTGACACCCTTTATCATTTCTGAAAGTATATCGTTTAAATCATCGGGGTATCGATTATGATAGAGATAGTCTCTCAAAGTCATTTCAAATTTCTTGAGTCTTAGTGCGATAAAACCATAGCTTAATATGACACCATCTAACTTAAGCAAATTCTTGCAATCTTTTCTTTAGGCCTCTCTAAGAACCATGTATTCATTAGCAAACTCGTTCTAATACTGTTGGTTCTTAAAGATATAACTGAAGGGATACACCTTGTATGCATACTCATCTACTATAAGCTTTGCTTTTGCAGGCACGTTTATATTCAAGTAATTTTCAATACAAGTGCTGAGGTCAACTGCATTTAATGCTGGTATATTCATAGCTTTCGCTTAGAAGCATGCTGAGATTGTATTGCCTACTGGTTGGTTCATCGATTCAAATCGCTTCTGCCTCTTGTGTTTCTCCTATTGCTCTCTTTATTATTCAAGAGTATTAGATTTTCTTTTAGCTGGTACTAGTTTTTTAGTCTCTTAATCTTCAATCAAGAACTCGCTGAGGTGATGCTTTTGCATATGCCTCTTTACTTTGGCTGAGTGAGTCTATGATTTCATGCATGTCGTGCACTAATACCTACCATCTACCTTTTCATGCTTGAAATAGATCTTGACTTTGCCAGAGTGTAGCTCTTTCAGGTGTCTCTTCAAGCTTTGCTCGGTTGTGAAAAGATTCTGGCAGTCTTTACATTAATATGTTTTTATCTTTTTAATTAGTTGCTGTTCTTTTATCTCCTCGACATGATCAATTTTAGTTTAAACCCCTATCTCCGCACTCTCCTTCTGGTTTAATACTTCTATGATAAAAACCTCTGCTTCAAATTCAAGAGCTCTTAGCTCTACCTCTCTCTCAACATAAATAATTCATGCTTTTTAGTTGAGCCTAAGTTTAGCTATGATTATCCTGTTCCAAGAGAGATTGCTTTACGATTTAAGTTAGCCGCCATGTTTAAATTCTAATTTAAATTTCTATTACAAAGCTCTAATAACCTAACTAGTTATAGTTACTCTGTATAATACCTTCCATAGCAACAATAGTGGTTGATTTTGAGGTGCAAGAGATCATATTTATAGTAAGTTTATAACTATTAATTTTCTAATTTCATGCTTAATATTTTTAATTTTGGTACCAACCTAGAAAAATTGAGGTTGGTACTGGTACCAATTAGGTTTTGAACCATTTTGGAACTTTTCCATTAAAACCTCATTAGTTTAAAACTAGGTAATAATTAAGATTTGGTACTATTAAATTGGTACCAATTAAAATTAAACGAATTTAGTGCCAGTAAAAATTAAATTTAAACAAATTTAGTACTAATTTAATGGAACTAAATTGATAAAAATGGAGCTCAATCTCTGCAGTTTGTTACAGCTTCTGCAACTGCAAACTTTCTCCACGTATCTTTGCAGGGTTGACCTCCTATAAGATGCCTATATTTAATAGTAAGTTTTTAAATAATAGGATCCAGAAGACTATATAATATAATTTTAAATTCATTTATAGGAAGAGGAACAAAGATGGAATCACTCAATGATCAAATGAAAAGAGTTGAGGCTCAAGAAATGATCTCAAGATTAAGAAGTAAAGAAGATCTCTATCGATACCTAACTTTACATGGTAAGATAACTTGATGACTATTAACAAATTATACAGTTGGTTTGTTCCTTCCAACGATGGAAGGTACCAAAATTTTCATCTTGAAAGCAATACTTTGTGAGGAGAAGAAAGCTTTTAAAAATAAAGAGATTAAACTAATAGAAATTCCCAACTACCCTGAGATTTCAGTCACTAATCTTTATGAGGAAGTGGTAGTTAACCTTCCTCCAAAGAAACAACTCTCTAATAAACTACCAGAGAGGAACTTTTTCTTTGGTGTTCTTGGTACAATAAAAGAGGAGTATCTCAGAGAAATAATTGAAGAAGCTCATAAGAAACGATATTCTATCTCTCCTGAAGACTAGAAGAAGCAAAGCATTCTAATAAGTTCAGCTTGGCTAAAGGAACTTAAGAAGCATCCTTATCTTTCAAGTAAGCTTTGACATATAACTTTGTACGAAAATCTGGCACTGGTATATATCTTATGAAAGAGCATGCCTAGGTTCATAGAGATAGAAACAGCAGATAGTTCATCAAGTTAGCAAGAGACTCTATAAAGATGTTTAAAAGCCAGAAGATATGAACATAGATGCAGGAGATGGCAGCAAGAGAAGAAACTTAGGGCCTGTCAAGCCTTAAGAAGAAGAAAAGAAAGAGAAGTCAAATCCATTTAAGGGTATATTTAATATGTGAACTATTTCATTTATTTAAGTCTAAAACTTATTAATAAACATTCATTCTCCCGTTCCTTGCACATATCATAGTCTTATCTTTATTCACTCTCTTGCAACTACTTTGTATTAAGTCTACTGTATCGATTGGTAAATCATGCATAAGATGATACAGCAGTAGCTTCTTGTAGTAAGTCTTGATTTAACTCCAGTAAAATTTAATTCCATTAAATAGTATAAGGAACGTTGTATCCAGGAGTTATGTTTAACTCTTCATAAACTTTCTTAGATTCCTCAGTCTTATTAACTGAAAGGTTATCAACAAACAGGATTATCTCTTGGTTACTATACTTCTCTCTGAGCTTTATTAGGAACTCTATATACTACTCTCGCTTATTAGAGCGAGGGTGAATAACATAACTCTCTAAGCCTGAATCTTCACTTATACCAGCTAAAATTGCATGGGTACTACCTTCACTTTTTAATCATAGACTTCTATATTATCATACTTCTTATACCAAGACTTATTAATAAAGGTGTTGAATGTAAATACTGCTTCATCAGCGTGTATGAACTTGATGTTATTAGTAATAGCTGTCTGCATTTAATCACATATATAGTTTAAATTATTACTATAAAATGGCACTGTAAAATCATTTTACTGCTCTATTGAAATCGATTACAACTACTTATAATGGGCAGAGATTCAGCATTACATTTTCAGGCTTCAAATCTCTATGAACATACCCAAGTTCATACAACTCCTTGACACCTTTTATCATTTCTGAAAGTATATCGTTCAAATCATTGTGGTATCGATTATGATAGAGATAGTCTCTCAAAGTCATTTCAAATTTCTTGAGTCTTAGTGCGATAAAACCATAGCTTAATATGACACATCTAACTTAAGCAAATTCTTGCAATCTTTTCTTTAGACCTCTATAAGAACCATGTATTCATTAGCAAACTCGTTCTAATACTGTTGTTCTTAAAGATATAACTGAAGGGATACACCTTATATGCATACTCATCAATACTATAAGCTTTGCTTTTGCAGGCAAGTTTATATTCAAGTAATTTTCAATACAAGTGCTGAGGTCAACTGCATTTAATGCTGGTATATTCATAGCTTTCGCTTAGAAGCATGCTGAGATTGTATTGCCTATTGGTTGGTTCATCGATTCAAATCGCTTCTGCCTCTTGTATTTCTCATATTGCTCTCTTTATTATTCAAGAGTATTAGATTTTATTTTAGCTCGTACTAGTTTTTTAGTCTCTTAATCTTCAATCAAGAACTCGCTGAGGTGATGCTTTGGCATATGCCTCTTTACTTTGGCTGAGTGAGTATATGATTTCATGCATGTCGTGCACTAATACCTACCATCTACCTTTCATGCTTGAAATAGATCTTGACTTTGCCAGAGTGTAGCTCTTTCAGGTGTCTCTTCAAGCTTTGCTCGGTTGTGAAAAGATTCTGGCAGTCTTCACATTAATATGTTTTTATCTTTTTAATTAGTTGCTGTTCTTTTATCTCCTCGACATGATCAATTTTAGTTTAAACCCCTATCTCCGCACTCTCCTTCTGGTTTAATACTTCTATGATAAAAACCTCTGCTTCAAATTCAAGAGCTCTTAGCTCTACCTCTCTCTCAACATAAATAATTTCAGGCTTTTTAGTTGAGCCTAAGTATAGCTATGATTATCCTGTTCAAACAGAGATTGCTTTACGATTTAAGTTAACCGCCACGTTTAAATTCTAATTTAAATTTATATTACAAAGCTCTAATAACCTAACTAGTTATAGTTACTCTGTATA
>ARYC01003145.1:0-49494 GCA_000711775.1 Oxytricha trifallax | reverse complement strand
TAATAAGATAACTGAATGGATACACCTTGTATGCATACTCATCAACTACTATGATCTTTGCTTTTGCAGGCACGTTTATATTCAAGTAGTTTTCAATACAAGTGCTGAGATCAACTGCATTTAATGCAGGTATATTCATTGCCTTCGCTTAGAAGCATGCTAAAATTGTATTACCTGCTGGCTGGTTCATCGATTCATATCGCTTCTGTCTCTTGAGTCTCTCTTGCTGCTCTCTTCATGACTCAAGAGTATTAGATTTTCTTTTAGCTGGTACTAGTTTTTTAGTCTCTTAATCTTCAATCAAGAACTCACTGAGGTGATGCTTTTGCATATGCCTTTTAACTTTAGCTGAGTGTGTATATGATTTCATGCATGTCGTACACTAATACCTACCATCTACCTTTTCATGCTTGAAATAGATCTTAGCTTTGCCAGAGTGTACCTCTTTATGGTGTCTCTTCAAGCTTTGTTCAGTTGAGAAATGATTCTAGCAGTCTTCACATTAATATGTTTTTATCTTTTTGATTGGTTGCTGTTCTTTTAGCTCTTCAACATAATCAATTTAAGTTTAAACCCCTATCTCTGCGCTCTCCCTCTGGTTTAATACTTCTATGATAAAAACCTTTCCTTCAAATTCAAGAGCTCTTAGCTCTACCTCCCTCTCAACATAAATGATTTCAGGCTTTTTAGTGGAGCCAAAGTTGAGCATTGATTGGGCTGCTCCTAAAAGTGCCACTCTACGATTTAAGTTGACCGCCATGTTTAAATTCAAATTTAAATTTCTATTATAAAGCTCTTAAAACCTCTATAGTTATATCTGGACTATAAAGGTGTTGCAACAGCATTAATGATGGTTTGATCTAAGCTCTAAGACTTCATATTTATACTCAGTTTATAAGTATAATTTTCGTAATTTTACTCTTAATAATTTTGATTCTGGTACCAACTCAGATGAAGTTCAGGTTGGTATGGTACCAATTGAGTTTTAAACCAGATTGAAACTTTTCCATTAAAACCTCGCTGGATTAAAACTAGGTACTAATTAAGTTTTGGTACTATTAAATTGGTACCAATTAAACTTAAATGGATTTAGTACCGGTACTAATTAAATTTAAACAAATTTAGTACTAATTTAATAGAACTAAATTGATAAAAATGGAGCTCCATCTCTGAAGTTTGTTACAGCTATTGCGAACTTTCTCCACGTATCTCTACAGGGTTGACCTCCTATAAGATGCCCATATTTAATAGTAAGTTTTTAAACAATAGGATCCAGAAGTCTATAAATTATAATTTGAAATTCATTAATAGGAAGAGGAACAAAGATGAAATCACTCAATGATCAAATGAAAAGAGTCGAGGCTCAAGAAATGATATCAAGATTCAGAAGTAAGTAAGATCTCTATCGATACCTAACTTTACATGGTAAGATAAATTGACGACTATTAACATCTAAAACAGTTGGATTATTCCTTCCAACGATGGAAGGTACCAAAGTCTCATTTCTAATAGCGATACTCTGTGATGAGAAGAAAGCCTTCAAAAACAATGAAATTAAGTTGATAGAAATACCAAACTACCCAGAAGGATTTCAGTCACTAATCTCTACGATGATGCGATGAAAGATGAAGAGTTGGAAGTTTATCTTCCTACAAAGAAACAACTCTCTAACAAACTTCAAGAAAGGAGCTTCTTCTTTGGTGTTCTTGGCACTTTAAGAGAGAGCTATTTCAGAGAGATCATTGAAGAAGCTCACAAGAAACGCTACTCTATTTCTGCTGAAGATTAAAAGAAGCAAGGCATACTAATAAGCGAGACCTGGCTTGCGGAGCTTAATAAGCATTCATACCTCTCTAGTAAGCTTTGACACATAACTTTGTAGGGAAACCAGGAACTGGTATATTCCTAATGAAAGAACATGCAAAGGTTCACAGAGAGAGGAAGTCATAGACTATTCATGAAGTGAGCAAGAGGCTTTATAAAGATGTCTAAAAACCAGATGAAATGAACATATATGCAGGAGCTGGCACTAAGAGAAGAAATATGGGGCCAAGCAAGCCATAAGAAGAGGAGAAGAAGGAGAAGCCTAATCCCTTTCCGGGCTAATTTAATATGTGAACTTATTCATTCATTTAAATCTAAAACTTCATTATAAACATTCATTCTTCCTTCTCTCGCACAAACTGTTGTCTTATCTATGCTTACTCTCTTGTAGCTACTCTGAATCAAGTCTACTGTATCTATAGGTAAGTCATGCATAAGGTGATATAGCTGCAGTTTCTTGTAGTGGGTCTTTATTTAACTCCAGTAGAATTCAATTCCATTAAATTAAGGGCTGTAAGGAACGTTGTATACAGGAGTTATGTTTAACTCTTCATAAGCTTTCTTAGACTCCTTAGTCTTATGAACTGATAGGTTGTCAACAAAGAGGATGATCTCTTAATCATTGTATTTATCTCTCAGCTTATGTAGGAACTCTATTTACTACTCTCGCTTAATAGAGCGAGGATGAATAACATGACTTTCTAAGCCAGAGTCTTCACTAATACCTGCTAAAATTGCATGGGTTGCAACCTTTACTTTCTAATCGTAGACTTCTATATTATCATACTTTTTATACCAAGACTTATTAATTAAGGTGTTGAAGGTAAACGCAGCTTTATCAGCGTGTATGAACTTGATGTTATTGTCAATAGCCCTCTGCATTTAATCATATATATAGTTTAAATTATTACTATAAAATGGCACTGTAAAATCAATCACTCTCTTCACTCTGTTGACAGTCTTGAAAGTAATACCATTTCTTCTATAAATGTTGGCTATAGTTTATGGAGAGATACGCATGTCAGGAAACTTCCAATGAAACATCACAGCTCGCTAGTCTAATGGAAAGTGTGCCCAATACTTCAAAGTCTTCGAGTCGCAGAGGAAGTCAATATGAGTCCGAGAGAACTTTTATTTTCTTGCAGGATGCGTTCAACAACCAGAATTAAAATTCTAAACAGCTAGCAATCAGTGACACCTAACAGTTGAGGCACTCTCGCGTAATAACCTAGCTATAGCTGCATAATTTAGTACAGGTTTGGCTTAGTCTATATTAATACACGTACCATAGCTAAGCTTAAGCAGTAAATCTAAATATTACTCATCATAAATCGACCCTAAATTTCGCTAATTTCTATTTCTCATATTGTAAATTGGCCTTATTTCTCTACAAACCCCAATAATATCCCAACTATACCCTACAAATCAAAGCACTTATAAACCTCACTAAGGGGTTTTGTGGTTTTGATTATCCTTGCAAATTAAAATTAAAAATAGGCTACATCATTTTTATTCAAAGTCTTGCCAAGTCTTAAATTTTAACATAATCAGCTTAAATGAATATTTTTATGAGAACTTTTTTTATGTAAGAAAGGGAAATTTTAATATATTCGGAGTGCATTTTGGGAGTTTGATTGGAGTTAGTAGGGAAATAAGGTCAAATCGCAAAACGAGGAATAGAAACTAGCGAAATTTAGGGTCTATCTTTGATGAGAAATATTTAAAATTACTGCTTATGCTTAGGTATGGTACGATTATCAATATAAACTAATTCAAACCAGTACTGAATTATGCAATTGCAAAGCTATTATTTAAGATTGTTTCTACTGTTAGTTATCACTCCATGCAAGCTGTTTACCATTTTAATTCTGGCTCTTGAAAACATCTTTCAATAAAAAAAATATCTCATGGTCACATTGACTTTGCGATTGAAAGACTTTGAAGTATTGCTCAAAATTTCCGCTAGACTAGCAATCTGTAAAATTTCATTGCAGATTTCCTGATTTGCGTATCTTTCCTTAAACAATAGAAAATATTATAGATGAAGTGGTATTACTTTCTAGACTGCCAACAGAGTGAAGAGATTGATTTATTTTACAGTGCCGTTTCATAATATTAATTTAAACTACATATGATTAAATGCAAAGAGAAGGCTATTGATAATAACATGAAATAAATACACGCTGATGAAGCCGTGTTCAACTTCAACAACTTTATTAAGATGGTTGTCATGGTACAAGAGGTATAATAATATTGATGCCTCGGATTTAAAAGCACAGGTTGTAGCCCTTGCAATTATAGCAGCAGTAGTGAAGATTCTATCTTAGAAAATTATTTGATTTACTCTCGATCTATTAAGCGAGAGTAGTAAATAGGGTTATTATATAAGGTAAGAGTTAGTACAGTAAGTAAGATCATTTTGTTTGTTAGTAATCTCTCTGTCCATAAGACTAAAGAATCTAAGAAAGCTTGTGAAAAATTAATAATAACTACTTTTCACAACGTTCCTTATTTACCTTAATTTAATGGAATTGAATTCTACTGGAGTTAAATCAAGGCTCACTACAAGAAACTGCTGCTATATCACCTTATTCAAGACTTGCCTATAGATACAGTAGATTTTATCAAAAGAACTATAGGAGAGTGGCGTAGATAAGAAAAGAGTTTGAGCGAGAGAAGTAACATTGAATATGTTTAAAAAATAATTAAATGAATGAGTAATTTAACTTATTAAAGGGATTCTTGAATGGATTCACCTTCTCTCTTTTCTTCCTCCCGTGCTTAGCTAAGATCCGTGTTTCTTCTCTTTAAGCCAGCACCAGCATATATTTTCAAATCATTTGGCTTTTAAACATCCTTATAAAGTCTCTTGCTCACTTCATGAATTGTCTGTGACTTTCTTTCTCTGTGAACCTTTGCATGCTCTTTCATTAGAAATATATGTGTACAGGTTTCCAAACAAAATTATGAATAAAATCTTACTTGAGAGGTAAGAATGCTTCTTAATCAATCGAACCAGATCTCGCTAGTAAGAATGCCTTGCTTTATTTTACTCATCATGAGACATAGAATAGCGTTTTTGGTGAGGTTCTTCAATGATTTCTCAGAGAAATTCTCTATTTAAAAGGCAAGAACACAAAAGATGAAACTCTTTTCTGGAAGTTTTTTTAACAATTGTATCTTTGTATCAAGGTATAAAACAAACTCTTCGTCTTTTAGAGACATCCTCGTAAAGATTAGTTATAGAAATTTCTGGGTAATTTGGAATCTCTATAAAGATAATCTCATTTTTTTGAAGACTTTTTTCTCATTACATAGAATGTCTATTAAAAAAGATATTTTGGTATCTATTTTCCATGGTTGGAAGGAATAAACCAACTTGAGAATTTGTTTAACTCTACATTGAATTATTGCCATGTTGAATGAGGTCTCGATATAAATAGTCTTTGCTTCTAAATCTTGATATCATTCTTGAGCCTCAACTCTATTAATTGTAGCATTTATAGATTCGATCTTTGTTCCTTCTCCTATAAATGAATATCAAACTTGGGGGGGAAGTTTCCTGCACTGTTTTTTTCTTTATGTTAAATTTAATAAATTTTACATAAATAAACAAATTTAATATTTTTTATGACGCATTAAATAATAAGAGCATATTGTTCATCATTGAAATAGCTCAAGAAAATATAGTCTAACATTATATAGGCATGGTAAGAACAAGATAAATTGAATCAGACTTACAGTAACAATTGGATACAATATTTTGAATTACTATAGTAAAGCAATATAATATTTAAGAGACAGAACCTACAAATATCAGATTAAAAATTTCAGAGTTATTGGAACCTGAAGAGAGATATTGAATATTGATTAATAAATTAAAGTATAATTATAACAATGAAATTAGTCCTGAATTTGGTTGATAGTTATTAAAAAGATTAATTTAATTAAAAAAAAATTTAAAATTAAAAAATTAAAAAAAGTGCAGGAAACTTCCCTAAAAAATTTTTATTTATCATAAACCAGTGCAGGAAACTTCCCCCCCCCCGCAAACTTTATTTATAGTCTTCTTGAGTATAATGTTTAAAAACTAACTATTAAAAATGGGCAACTTATATTAAGTAAACTGGCAAAGATACGTGGAGAAAGTTGGCAGAAGAAGCAACAAACTTCGAAGTTTGACCTCCATTTTTATCAAATTATTTCTAATTTAAATGAGTATTAAGTTAGTTTAAATTAAATTAGTACTGATACTAAATCCGGATAATTTTAATCGGTACCAATTTAATAGTACAAAAACTTAATTACACACAGTCTTATACTAATGAGGTTTTGATGTAAATATTTTAAAATGGCTAAAAACCGAATTATTATCATGCCAACCAGATTTTATACATGATGATACCAAAATCAAAATTATTGACTATGAAATTATAAAAATTTTAGTTAAAAATTAAATAAAATAAAATCTCTACACATGAATATCAACGATTATTGCTGAAGGGTAAGTCAGCTCCTTTTCGCAAATACTTTCGATAAAGAAATTATTACTGATTAATAATAGTAATTTGAATTTGAATTTAAACTTGGCTTATAACTTAAATTGTAAGTCAGTTTCTCTTGGAGCAGAATAATCATAACTCAACTTATAATCTATAAGAAGCCAGAAGTAACTATATTTAAAGGGAGGTTGAGCTAATAGCTATGAAGTTTCAAGCAGAGGACTTTAAAATTGAAGTTTTAAACAAACATTAGAGTGCAGAAATGGCAGCTTAGGATATGTTGAATTGATTGAGGAGAAAAGGGACAGCTACCAATAGAAAAAATTAAAACATATGAATGCAAAGACAGCTAAAATTTCTTCTATGAGTCAAGCTGAAAAGACAAATTAAGAGATATATTTTGGTAGATGTAAGATCTACTTTAAGTATGAGAAAATAGATGGCAAGTACTAGTTCACAACATTCATATTATTTTATACTCACTCAATACTCACTCAGCCAAAGTTAAAAGGCATAAGAAAAAGCATCACTTAAGTGTATTCCTAAACAAGATGATATAACTTAAAGCTTGAATACCTGATAAAAGAAAAATAACTATATTGAGTTATAAAGAGAACAATAGGAGAGGCTAAAAGACAGAAGTGTTTTGAATCAAAGAATCATCCAGCAAAAGGTATAATTTTAGCATTTCTTAAAGAGAGAGCTATGTTTATATATGCCTTAAACGCAGTTGACATTAACAGCTGTATTGAAAATTACTTGCATTTTGGTATGCCAAACAAGGTTAAATTAATAGTGGTTGATAAATTTTATAAGTATCTCATTAAAAATGAGAAGTATCATAATGAAATTGCAAATGAAAACATAATAGTGATAAAGGCTTTGAAAATAGTTGAAAATCTTACTTAGACTCGATGGAGATATTCTTGTGCATGGTTTTATTTCTTTAAGGCTGTAGAAGTTTAAAATATCTTTAGGAGAGTGTCTCTAACAAAATAGATGCCTTGATGATTTAAATGAGGTGCTGTCAGAGATAATAAAGGGTTTTCAAGATGTCCGTGAACTTTTATTTCCATAGAGATTTAAAAGCCTGAAAGAGTAATGTTAAACTCTGTCCATTATAGAATGTGAAGTCATTAATTTCAATAGAGCGATAAATAAGAGATAGTGACTTTGGTTAAGGTTCTTGGCACACAAGAAAATTTTCGAATCAAGGAAAAGAAGACTAAAGGCTGTGTTTAATGGGATACTTGGGCAGTGTCATCCATAATCTTAGAGAGAGATGTGGAAAGTATAGCCCAAAACACGAGAAATAATCAATGAGTTTAGCTTCTAAACATATATAATAGGAAGATGTCTGCAATGAAATTAAGAACCTTGTAAAATTGATCATCGTAAGAGCTCCAGCTTATCCTAGAAAATCATTAGAAGACATACATGAACCACTTACAAGGACGAAATTCAGGAGGTATCAGAAAGATAATCAGATAAAGTTTGTTTGAATTAAGTAAGTTAGTATTCATTAGATTCACATTAAACCTGCGTTTTCTCAACTAACCCCAAAAAGACCCCAACTACACCTTACAAATAAAATCACTTAAAGATCTAATTAAGGGATTTTAGTGTTTTGATTATATAGATTTGTGTACATTATGCATAAAATTGAAATAGCCTATAATGCACAATTATAAGAAATTTAAAAAAAAACTTTTAAAAATAAAGAAAGCCAACTAATGTTATTATTAATCAAGTTTTTAAAATAAGCTGAACTACTAAATTAGATTTTACTTTGATATATTTCCCTTGAAAATACTTTCAATTTAAAATAAAGTAATTATAATATTATATAATCTTTAAAATATAGTGTTTGTAATTTATTAAAATAAATAAATGAATAAACAAAATTTAACTTAATTTACATTAACTAAATTATAAATTTTATCTCTTTATAAAATTTATCAAAAAATATTATCTTCATGAGACTTTTAAAATAATAACAGGAATTATTTTGATAAATATTATCAATGTGTATTTACTTATAATTTTATGGGGATAAAAGTTTCCTGTCTTATACTTCTTTTAGTTTTCTAACCAAATTTTTCGATTTCTAACATATTTAAATGACATTTAGCACAATCTCTTAATAATATTTTTAAATCAAACTATTTTCTATTAATCATAATATTTTTTTGCTATGCATTCATTTTTATTCGAATATTATATTGGTTAAAAAATTTATCATAGTTTATATTAATATTAATAATGTTAAGAAAATACCACTCAATTATTTGAATCTCTTATTAAATGCATATTTTATCACTTCAATCATTATTCAGTATTGTAGGAATACATTCGAAATTGGGAAATTAAATATATCTAAATTTATAATTAATTAAATTATTGGCAGTTAAAGTTGGCCAATTTGAACGATCTTGGGCTCATTCGATAGAGAATTCAAAATTAGCTGGACTTTACTGTTGATGATACTATTTAATCGCATCCCTAAAGCGAGATAACTCGACTTTAATTAAATGCCTCTAAATTCAATAAATTATACCCTCACATTAAACTCAAGTTATCTTGCTCCAGAGATACGATAAAATAGTGCCGCCAATATTAAAGTCCAGCTAATTTTGAATTCTCTATCGAATGAGCCCAAGATCGTTCAAATTGGCCAACTTTAACTGCCACGATTTTGATTTTATATTTATTTATTTTAAATTAATTTTCCAAATTCAAATGTATTCCTACAATAATAAAAAATTTTCATTAAAGTGCATTTATGTAAAATTTGTAATAATTATTTATTAAAAAATTATTGGCCAGGAAACTTTTCCCTACAAAACTTTATAATATTTATTAGGTTTATAAATGGCATGATATCTCGTGTTAGTTAATGTTGGATCATCCTTATAATCAGAATATTATATAGTTTTAAAAATAAATTAAAAATCATATGGTTAACTATTATACATTATTATTTAAATATTTGAAATTCCCAAGATGAACGGCATTCATAGTATATGAGGTGTAGATTTTATTATCATCTAGATTAAATCTCAACACTCCAAAATAATAAAATTATTTAATTTCTAATTATATTATAAGAAATAAATATATAAAGTTAGTTATTCAAATATAAATTTTGATATTTTCAAAATAAACCCCAAAATATATTTAAACATGACTTTACATGCTGATAAAAAGTTTTAAATATATTGATACATAATGATATTTAATAGGACAGATTTTATCTTATTTTGAGAATGCTAGCTAGAGAATTGAAAAGAAGGTTAGAGATTACTTTTGCACCTACATAGCTTGATAATTATAATGATTAATTAGATGAGTTAAGTTTGATTTCTGTTCTATAATTAAAGAAACAAAAAGCAAATAAGTTGTCAAAAGTGGTTCGTGAAATTAATCTATACTATCTTACCTACATGAACCATGAAATCGAGTCTTTTTGACAAAGCCAGAATCCATTTTTTTTGAGTACCAAACTGATGACCCTAATTTTTATTTTGATTGCCATTAACTTCTGGTTATTAATATCTTCATTAATCAGTTAAAAACAATAATATAATTTTGAATTTAAAATCTTTTTGCATTTTGCCAATTTTGCATGGGTCGTTTTCGAAAGTTGTTAAAAATTATCACAGCTCTTGGACAACCCATCTCCTTGCAACTTAACGCTAATAGTTATATTAATAAAAGTGAAGGGTTACTATTTTAAGGATAGTTTCAATGAGACAGTTTAGGTTTATATATGGAGGATATATGCAAAAATGAGATTTTTCACATAGTTAAGGATTAATTATTCAGTCAAAATTTTATTAATCCAACTATTTAATACTAAAATACACGCAAATTAATTATAAAAATCTACCATAAAATAGATGAATCCAGGCCCTGGATTTTATATATCTTCTAAAATCGAACCTACTCAACTTCACTCCGAGGAAACTGGTAAGCTTAAATCTTTGGTAGTACCATCTATTTTGAACCTATAAATGAATAACAGGTGCCAGATTAGGCACCTGAGCAAGAAGACTTACCTCAGATTTTTGAAAATTAATTAGCCAATGTAAATGTTGAGAAAAACAATAAATCAAATGGATCAAATCTGAATATAAAAATGCACAACATAGTGCTAAAATTAATCGTGTAAAGGAATTTCATCACAAACTCAATTATAGTTTAAGTTTGCTGATTTAGTAGGAGAATTTTGTATGCTTAGATAAGACGGGTAATAACCCCCAGAGCTAGGCGACATAAATTTATTTTCAAAATTTTCAAACCATCTAAAATTCATAAAAACACCATTATAACTTACTAAACTCATTTAATAGGTAGCTAATATTATTTAAAGGGACCTCTATGCACTAAATTTCATTCATCTTTAAAATTAACTCAGATTAAATCAATAAATTTTAATTAAACTTTGCTTATATTTATTTCATTTTTTAAAATAATATATTTTCTTTTATTTATATTTTAATAATCTCAAATAGAAAATAGTGATTATATTATCAAGAATTATACTTTTAAAATGAGCATTTAGATAATTCTTCCTCAATTAGCATTAAATAATCACTATTTTCTATTTTAGATTATTAATATATAAATAAATGAAAATATATTATTTTAAAAATGAAATAAATATAAGCAAAGTTTAATTAAAATTTATTGATTTAATCTGAGTTAATTTCAAAGATGAATGAAATTTAGTGTATAGAGGTCCCTTTAAATAACATTAGCTACCTATTAAATGAGTTTAGTAAGTTATTATGGTGTTTTTATAAATTTTAGATGGTTTGAAAATTTTGAAAATAAAATTTTATGTTACCCCGCCCTGATGGCTATTGCCCGTAAAGACCAAGAATTTTTATAATGTCTTGAGAAAATTTATCAATAACAATAAACCCAATTAAGTAAAAAACAGCCACGAAAGTAAATCTATAATTTAGAGCACCTAATCTTAACTGAAATATTCGAAGAGGTTAAGGAAAGCAACTTTACAACCTATGTAAGTATAAAAATAAGAAAGTATAATATTAAGAGCACTTACCTCAGCTTTCTATTAACTATGGCGCGATTATCGGCCATGAGATGTTAATCAAGCACTCTGATAATTTCATGAATTCGAAATATTATTAAAGGTCTTACATTTACAAGAAATAGTGACACGCAACACTTTTCACTTTTATCATTCTTACATAACTTTGAAAACGCATATGATCAGAAACCAGACTACAACCTGTTCTCTTTGGTTGGCAATTTAGCTAAAGCAATGAAAATTTATATCAAGATTCTAAGTCTTGTATCTTATTAGCTTCCATAGGTTATTATACAGGTTAAAAAAGTGAAAGTTGAATTAAAACCCCAAAACCCTTAATGAAATTTATAAGTTCTTTTTTTAAGGTATAGTTGGGGTTTTATTGGGGTTTGTAGCGAAAATGCAGGTTTTTGTGAATTTTAAGTAAATATATTGAATATTAATTCAAACAAATATCTATCTATTGTCTTTGTTGTATCTCTTGAATCTGGCTCTCTCTAGTGGTAAAAGTATGTCATCTAATGATTATCTAGGAGAGGAGAGAGCTCTCACGATTGTAATATCTACTGTGAGTATAATTTCTTACCATACATTTTCTTGCTATATATGCTTCTAAGCCAAACTAATTGATTGTTTTTTATACTTAGTACCAAAGTAAGATATGATTTCCATATCACTTTCTAATATATTAGCAGCAACTGCCCATACATCCCACTAAACTGAACCATTCGTCCACATCTCTCTGATTGGGTAGTAGCCTGTTGTCCCAAGAACCTTTGCTAATGTTACAATCTTTATCTTAAAGGCTCTATTGAAACCGATAACTACAAATTCTAAAGGACAGAGGTTCAACTTTACATTTTCAGGCTTCAAATCTCTATGAACATATCCAAATTCATGCAACCCTTAGAAACCCTTAAAAATATCTGATAGTAATTAATTCAAGTCATCCGGGCATCGGTTTGATAAAAATAGTCTCTAAGAGTTATTCAAATTTCTTTAGTTTTAGTGCTATAAAACCAAAGCCTAAAATAACACCATCTAACTTTAGCAAGTTCTTGCAATCTCTTTTTTAAGCCTCTCTAAGAAAAATATATTCGTTAGCAAATTCATTCTGATACTGCTCATTCTTAATGAGATAGCTGAAAGGATATACCTTGTATGCATAATCATCAACTACCATGAGTCTTGCCTTTACCTTAATTGGCACGTTTATATACAAGTAGTGATTCTATAAAGCTGCTAATATCAACAGTATTTAAAGCAGGAATATACATAGAACTCTCTTAGAAACAAGCTAAATACGTATTATCTACAGGTTGATTCATTGACTCATGTCGTTTTTACCTCTTGAGCTTCTTTTGCAACTCTCTTTAAGATTCAATAGTATTTAACTTCCTCTTGGCTAGAATAATTTTTTAAGTGTCTTAATCTTTCATTAAAAACTCGCTTAAATGATGCTTCTGCATATGTCATTTTACTTTAAATGAGTGAGTTTAAGACATCAAGCACGTCGTGCATTATGTCTCTTCAAGTTTAACTCAGTTGAGAGGAAATTTTAACAATCATTGCATACAAAGTTTTTTAACTTTTGAATTGGTTGCTGTTTTTTTAGCTATTCAACATATTCAATATCTGTTTAGAGACCTATCTCTGCTATCCCTTTAAGTTTTATACTTCAATGAAAAAGATCTATATTTCAAACTCAACAGGTCTTAGCTCTGCTTCCCTTTCAACATAAATGAATTTAGGCTTTTTAGTGGTGCCAAAATTGAACTATGATTATCAATTGCCAAGTAAAACTGCTTTGCGATTTTTAGTTAGCCGCCATGATAAAATTTAAATTTCTATTATAAAGCTTTAATAACATCAAAGATTATTGTAAATAGGTATAGTAGGTTGGATAACAGCAATAATGGTTGATTTTAAGTGTTAGAGATCTTATTTAAGCTAAATTTATGAATATAAATATTGTAATTTCATGCTTAATATTTTAAATTTTAGTACCATTTTAGAAAATTCAAGTTTAGCACTTAGTTTTAAACTAATGACGTTTTAATTGAAAAGTTCCAAAATGCATCAAAACCTAATTGGTACTTCTATTAAAATGGTACCAATTAAAAATAACGGATTTAGTACCAGTACTAATTAAACTTAAACAAATTTAGTACCAGTACTAATATAATGGAACTAAATTATTAAAATGGAGCTCCATCTCTGCAGTTTGTTACAGCTTCTGCAAACTTTCTCCACGTTTCTTTTCAGGGTTGTCCTCATATAAGATGCCTATATTTATTAGTAAGTTTCTAAACAATCAGATTCAAAATTCTAAAAGTTATAGTTTGAAATTTATTAATGGGAACAGGAACAAAGATGGAATCACTTAATGGTCAAATAAAAAATTATCTCTGGATTCAGAAGTAAAGATAATCTCTATCGATACCAAATTTACATGGTAAGATAACTTGATGACTATTTACCTATTATACAGTTAGTTTATTCCTTCCAACGATGGAAGGTACAAAAATTTCAAACTTGAAAACAATACTTTGTAGGAGAAGAAAGCTTTTAAAAATTAAGATATTAAATTAATAGAAATTCCCATTTACCCTGAGATTTCAGTCACTAATCTTATGAAGATGCCAAGAAAAATGAGGAAGTAGAAATTTTCCTTCATATCAAGAAACAACTCTCGAATAAACTACTAGAGTGGAACTTCTTCTTTGGTGTCCTTTATATTATAAAAGAGGAGTATTAAAGAGAATTTTTTGAAGAAGCTCATAAGAAACGATATTCTATCTCTCCTGAAGACTAGAAAAAGCAAGGAATTCAAATAAGCTCAGCTTAGCTAGAGGAACTTAAGAAGCATCCTTATCTTTTAAATAAGCTTTGACTTATAATTTGTAGGAAGATCTGCCTATAGTATATAACTTATGAAAAAACATGCTAAGGTTCATAAAGATAGAAAACAGCAGACAGTTCATTAATTTAGCAAGAGATTTTATAAAGATGTTTAAAAGCCAGAAGATATGAACATAGATGCAGGAGATGGCAGTAAGAGAAGAAACTTAGGGCCTGTCAAGCCCTAAGTAGAAGAAAAGAAAGAGAAGCCTAATCCTTTTAAGGGTCAATTTAATATGTGAACTATTTCATTCGTTTAAATCTAAAACTTATTTATAAACATTAATTCTTCCTTCTCTCGCACAAACTGTCGTCTTTTCTATGCTGACTCTCTTGCAGCTACTCTGAATAATGTTTACTGTATCTATAGGCAAGTCATGCATTAGATGATACAGCAGTAGTATCTTGTAGTAAGTCTTGATTTAACTCCAGTAAAATTCAATTCCATTAAATTATGGGCAATAAGGAACGTGTTATACCGGAGTTATGTTTAACTCTTCATAAGCTTTCTTAGACTCCTTAGTCTTATGAACTGATAAGTTATCAACAAACAAGATGATTTCTAAGTTGCTATTCTTCTCTCTGAGCTTATGCCAAAACTCGATATAATTATGATAAATAATTTGGAAAATAGATGATTACAAGAATTCGATCAATAATAAAAGAAAAACAATAAGCCAATATACAAAGTGTAAATCTAAAAAACGTTTCATTGTCTTTCCATGTTCCTTTTAAGATATCACCATTTGCAAATTTGAATACTCCTTCACCATTTTTCTTAGCTGCTCTGTGAAGTGTTTGTCTGTTCCCACCACCACTCTTACCAGGTGCAACCCCTGTAAAATAAAAAAATTGGATATGTTTTTTGTAACTTACATTAATGTTGAATGACACGGCATCTTCTGCTCAGACATTTTTCCATTTTTGATTATATCTAATTAATTTCTTTTTTATTTATCAAATTCTTATTATAAATTGTAAATGTTCTCGCTTAATAGAGCGAGGATGAATCACATAACTTTCTAAGCCTGAATCTTCGCTACTACTAGCTAAAATTGCATGGGTGACAACTTTCCATTTTAGTCATAAACTTCAATGATATCAAACTTTTTATACCAGGACTTATAAATAAATAGTATTTAATGTAAAAACTGCTTCATCAGCGTGTTTAAACTTGATGTTATTAGTAATAGCTCTCTGCATTTAATCATATACAAAGTTTGAATTATACTATAAAATGGCACTTTAAAATCAATTACTCTCTTCACTCTGTTAACAGTCTTGAAAGTAATGCCATTTCTTCTATAAATATTAGCTATAGTCTTAGGAGAGATACACATGTCAGGAAACTTGCGATGCAACATGAAAGGTCGTTAGTCTAGAAGAAGTGAGCCCAATACTTTAAAGTCTTAAAGTCACAGATGTAGTCAATATGGGTCTGAGGGAAATTTTATTTTTTTACTGGATGTTTTCAAGTAGCAGAATTAAAATGCTAAACAGCTAACATGGAGTAATACTGTTGAGGAACTCTTGCGTAGGAGTCTTGCTATGGCTATATAATTCAGCACTGGTTTGACTTTTTCTATATTAATACTTGTACCATACCTAAGCTTAAGCAGTAAATCTAAATATTACTCATCATAAAGAGACCCTAAATTTAGTTAATTTCTATTTCTAATCTTGCAATTTGACCTAATTTCACTACTAACCCCAATAAGACCCCAACTATACCCTACAAATCAAAGAATTTATAATCCCATTAAGTGTTTTTGGAGTTTTGATTGGGGTTTATATAAAAAATTATATTCATAATATAATTAAATCACATTTAAATTTTGAAATTTAATTTATATTAAATTTATAATGAATCAGATTTGTCAATTTTAAGTTGGTAGAATTTTATATAAATATAACTCATTATATTGTAAATTCTAAAAAAGAAAGGTAATTATCCCTTGACATTAGGTGTTGAATCTACTTAATTTCAAGGGATAATTACCAAAAGAAATACTTCATTATAGAATATGATATTTTATCTCATCCCTTAGAGAATTTTATTATAATTTTAATGAGCCCATCTGTTTATTTTTATTCAATAAATAATAAATTATTGTCAATTAACTATTATGTGACATAAAACTATAACTTTTTGCTTATTTTGATATTTGCCTATATCAATCTAATAACGATAATAATTTAATTTTTTTAATTTTTATGAAATATTTTCTATTTTAAAAAAATTCTCCTTAGACTGTTTGAGATAGGGATATTTTGGATTTAAAAATTTGGGGGGAAGTTAACTATCAAGTAAATTTTTATTTATAAATATATATATTTATAATATTATAATTATTGTAGAATTACATTCGAATTAGGAATATTATCATCAATTATATAAATATTATTTGAAATTTGCAGTGAAAGTTGTTTAATTAAACGATCTTTGGTTCATTTGATGGAGAATTCAAAAATAGCTGTACTTTATTATTGGCGATACTATTTTATGTCATCGAGAGAATAAGATAACCTGAGTTTAATGGGATGGTATATTTCATTTAATTTAGATGTGTTTATTAAAACTCAGGTTATCTTGCTCTCTCGATGGCATAAAATAGTATCGCCAATTATAAAGTAAAGCTATTTTTGAATTCTCCATAGATTGAGCCAAAGATCGTTTAACTAGACAACTTTCACTTCCACAAATTTCAAAAAATATTTATAAATTTAATTATAATATTCCAAATTCGAATGTATTTCTGCAATAATAATTTTCTATCTCATCAATCAAAACCCCAAAACCCCTGAAGTTGATTGATTAAGTTTTTTATTGATAAAAGTAGACTATTAAAGCAACTTTATTACAGTTTAAAAAGGGTTTATGTAAGGGTTTAATGTTTTAAGTATATGCGAGGTTTGGGGTCAGTTTATGACAGTGAGAATATAGATTTATTGTTTAAGTTGTGTTATGAATTTAATTATTATATCGATCAACTCGAACCTATTCTAAATAACACGTCAATAGCAAAGCTCCTCCATAAATCTCCAGCAACTATTCGATCTCACTGTCTATTGGCATTTAAAGAGATAGTATTTTTATTCTAAGACTAAGAGACCTTTTAAATTTTTGCAACATCACATAGAATATCTTATTAATCATAAGAGTCTTAAATATTGGGCTCATTTCTCTCTGGCATAGAGAGCTGTGATGTTTCATCGCCAAATTCCTGAGCTTCACATCTCTGTTTAATCTATAGCGAACATATATAAATAGAATGGAATATCTTACAAGACAGTCAATCGCATTAAGAGAGTGATTGATAATGTTTCATTTTATAAGGATAATTTTAATTATATGTTTGATTAAATGCAGAGAGCTTAAGATCATAATATAAAGTTAATACACGCTGATGAGGCAATATTCACATTTAATACTTTCATATCAAGGTCTAGAACAAGAGGTACAGTAATATAGAAGTTTATGACTAAAAGATTAAGGTGTAAACTTATGCTATTCTTGGTGGAATAAGTGAAGATAGTGGCCTCTAGACTTATGTTATCCACCCTCGCTCAATAAAGACCGAATAATACATAAAGTTCTTGTAATAACTCAGAGATAAGTACGCAGGCTAAGAGATTATATTGTTTGTAGATAACTTATATGTCCATAAAACTAATGACTCATGGAAGGAGTATGAAAGGATTAGCATAACACCTTTATTTATTGTTCCCTATAGTCCTCAGTTCAATGGAATTTAATCAAAATAGGGTTTATTAAAAGGAGACTACAAGAAACTTCTGCTCTATCACTTGATAGACGACTTGAAGATAGATACAGTAGATTTTTAGAAAGTAACACTAAGAGAGTCAGTGATGATAAAGAATAATTATGTGCTAGAGAAGGGTTATTTTGTGTTTTTAAATAAGTTTTAGACTTAAACGAAAACGTTCACTTATTTAAATGAACCCGTAAAGGGATTTGGCTTCTCTTTCTTTTTTTCCACTGAAGGCTTGCTTGGGCCTAGTTTTCTTCTCTTTGTGCCATCTCCTGCATCTATGTTCCTCTAATCTGCCATTTAGAAATCTTTGAAGAGTCTTTTGCTCAATTCATGCTTTTCTTGAGACTTTCTCTCTCTGTTTAATTTGCTGGGTTCATTAATCAAATATATAGCAATGTGAGGTTTTTCTATAAAGTTAGTAGTCTAAGCTTTCTTGAGATAAAATTATGCTTTTGAAGTTCCTACAGCCAGGTGTCACTTCTTTTAATACCCTACTTCTCTTTTTCTTCAGGAGAGATGCTGTAGCGTTTCTTATGAGCTTCTTAAATAACTTCATTTAAGTACTCAGGTTTCAGAGTTCCAAGGACACCAAAGAAGAAGTTTCTCTCTGGCAACTTATTAGAGAGGTGTAGCTTTGATGGAAGGTAGTGAGCTACATCTGGATCACTTATAACATCATCATAGAGGTTTGTTACTGAAATTTCAGGGTAGTTAGGTATCTCGATCATCCTAGTTTCATTAGATTTAAATGCTTTTTCTCTTCACTCAGTAAGGCTTTTAAGAATGAGATTTTAGTTCCCTCCTAAGTCGGCAAGAACAATCAAACTATAATGGATTTATTAATATTACTTAAGAACTAACCTTGCTATACCAAATATTTATATAGGTCCTCTTTACTTCGAAATTTTCCTATTAAATCTTGAGATTAAATTCTATTCATTGCATCATTCATAGCCTCCATCTTGCTCACTCTTTCTAGAAATGTTAATGAAATCTAAAATTATGGATATGCATTCTCAGTTTATTAAAATCTTACTACTAAATAGGGAAGACCTACTGTAGGTCAACCTTGAAAAGATATGCGGAGAAGTATTGAAAAACTTGATCCAAGTTTCACAGATTGATTTCCATTTTTATCAAACTTTCTCCATTAAATTGCTCCTAATAATGTTTAATTATTTTAGGAGGTCCTCCAAATTAAGTTCAAACTTTATTAGGAGTTAAATTTTAAGGTTAAAACTTAATTAGGAGCATATTAAATTAAAAAATGTTTAATAACTTTACCTCCAAATTAAGTTCAAACTTGATTTGGAGGACCTCCTAGAGAAACTAAACTTCATTAGGAGTATTTTAATTTACTAAAACGTATAAAATTCTCCTAAAATATTTCGACTTACAGTCTTTTATGGTTATTTAATTTCCTTACCTAGCAGCAAAGAATCTTCCAAAGTTTCATATGCTATACTATTATAGTTTATCTCGGTAGATTTAATCATTATTATAATAAAATATATCAGGAAACTAAAATAAGCGCTAACCTTTTGAGAAGAGCGGCATTACTTGGATCAAGTCAATATGAATTATCATTCCAGCAACCAAAAAAAGTAGAGACCAGAGACGCTTACACCTGTTGGGAGTCAACTTATGACAAATTTGAGATTTAAATATAAATAAGTAGGAGATCATAATAGAAGCTGTGGAAATTGAGAAGGAGTTTAAACAACCCTCCATTGAGCATTATTAAATACCAGCCAAAGTTGACTATTAATGCAAACAATTATTTAAATTTTTCCGCTACGAGTTAAGTTAATTTATAAGAGACATTTGAGATATATACACAACGATATGCCTATGTTATAACTCAAGCATCAAAAGAAAAGATAGCAAGGATATCTGCGAGTTCTGTGAGAAGCCATGTTCTCATACAAGAGACCTCAAAGTACACTTAAAAAAAGCACAATCAAAGTTTTGTCTTTAATCATGATCCTTCAAGGAATAGATTACTCTAAAAAAGAAGATCAAGAAAACCAATAGAGTCTCTTAGGGTCTAGGTATTGAAGTAAGTCAAAATGAAGAAAGCAATTAAGAATTATCCAGTCTCAAAGATCAATAAAATCATTTTAAAAATTGAAGTTATGAAGATTCTAACTTGAAAATTATTGACATAGATTCTTGTCTTGAAAGCTATCTCACTCTTGAGGATAAAGTAGAGAAGAGAGTCATCACTGATGACTAAATCCAAAGAAAACGGTGACAACATCCAAACTTTAAATCTTAGAAGTAAATATGTCTATAAAAAATATCCATTCAATTACTTCCAACTGATGACAAGTTCTAAATGGAATTTGCTAATGAGTATTATACTCTAAAACAGGCAAAGTTTAGAGAGTGCAAGCATATTGTATAGCTAGATGCTATACTACTAGGAAAAGATAATGTTGCATTTAGACTTCCTCTCCTCGAAATGACTATACAGGAGATTTTATCTGATAATAGATGCCAAAGATAAATTGGCTAGATTCTGCAGCAAATAGTTGAGGGTATTGAAGAGCTTCACAAGCTTGGCTATGTTCATAAAGACTTAAAGCCAGAGAACATCATAATAATCTTTCAACCTTTTAGATTCTATATCATTGCAAATCTCTGCATTAGGAAATGTATACGGTACTCTTGGATATTTCCCAGAGAGAGAAGAATGGAGAGATGTACGACTTAATGGGATATCTGGGTTCTAGCAGTAAAAATATAAGATAGTTACAATCCAAGAAACGATTACTTAAGCTGCAAGGATGAAAGAGATTCTAAGTAAAGAATCGAGCAATATCTCGTTTAAAATAAAATAAATGGAGGTCTCAGAGAACTTGCATATTCAACTATTATCAAGCCAAAAAAAGAGATTTAATTAACAATAGAAACAATCAAACATCAACTTTATAAGATAATATTCAGCAAACTGCCACATGACCCTAAGCTTATGTTTGTGTGAAATATTTTAAAACTCGCTTAATATACTCACTTAAGTTACTAATATTTAAGCATTAAAGCCCTACATAAACCCTTTTATAACCCTATAAGTATGCGCTAATAGTCTACTATTATAAATCAAAAACTCAATCAAACTACTGAAGGAGTTTTGAGATTTTGAATGACTTATAGTGCATAAATATCGAATTTGGAATGAAAATTTAATTAGAAATAAACGTATATTTAATTGTATGTCCTCATTTCAAATTATCGATAAAATCTCCTAAGGGATTCGGGGTAAGAAAAGAAAGAGATCTTCAGATTTTCATGATATTCTTACTCTGGAGTTCGGGTTCAAGCGTCGAAAGACTAACTCAGAGAATCTACTCGAATACTTAATGGGATGACAGCATATTGGCATCAAGCATGAGCGACCCCAGCAGAGAATCGTCAAGAAACACGTGAAAATGAAGGACTCGAGCGAGTCGCTCTAAAAGCTGGTAGTGTATTTGCGGCACGCATCTCTTACAACTTCTTAGAGGGTATGGCTCAGCCTTAAAGAAATTGCTCTGCGTCTGGGCATTAGAGTCTCAACGATTTCGATGATCCTTAGGCGTTGGAGGTTGAACGGCTTCAATGTTATTCGATAATGATTCATTTCAGCGCTCAATCGCAGGCCAATACTATCAAAGTGGTAAGTCGCCCAAGTGTGCTCAGCGGACTCTCTTCAGAAAATGGCTGGGCTCTCGCTGATCAGGAGGGCGGAACTTATAAAAGAGAGATACAGGCTGCCCTCTTTCACGGCTCCAGCACTTGCGAGGTGCTACAAGGCCAATGGGATCACTTTCGCGAAGCCATCGTACTAGTACAGCGCCAAAGTGAAGGGCCTTGATAAAATCAAGAAAGCTCAGGAAGATAAGGCTCGTGAGCTGGGTCGCCTTATTTAGACTGACCAGCACGTTATCTATATCGACGAGACAACCGTCCATCGCTGGCAGACTCCCAATAGAGTGTGGTGTAAGAAGGGAGTGGCCGTAACGATCCCTAGCAGCAGGGGGCGTTCATTTACCATCGTCGGAGCGATAAGCAGCAGACTCGGACTCGTGGCCTACGACGTCTTCACGGGTGGCCTCAATGGAGAGAGGTTCAAGGGTTTCCTAGAGGATAATTAGAAGCGCATCAGCGGAACCGCTTATTGTGTTATGGATAATCTCTCAGCCCACCACAGCAAGATTGCCCGAGAAGCCTTCAGCGCTACGCTTAGGCCTTTTTCCTTCCACCCTACAGCTGCACAATGAACTCCATAGAGCGCCTATGGGCTCTACTCAAACGCGAATGGAGAAAACGCGTAATTCACTTTAGCGTCGCTCAGCCGTCCGACGATCTTGTAATACAGAATATCAGGGAAATCCTGGATGCCCTCGATCCCTCAACAATCTAAAACATCTGCTCTTCAAACCTTGCAGCCCTGATAAGTGCTTTGCAGGGTGACGTCGTGTGATCAGAACTGCATCTTCGAGGGAGTAGCGTAATGCTAAGACTGGTTGGCTTTGCTTGAGCTTTGTTGAACTATTTATCAATTGGTTAAGGAAGCTAAGGGTACTTACGATGAGGGCTTTTTTAAGAGATCCTTTCAGAGTTATCTAGGGCGGAAAGCCTACTTTCGATTCTCTCTCTTTAAATGCTTAGCTTCTATTTCTTGGCTGTCATTTTACCTTCTCTTACCAGCGCCAATCCATTACGGCGATGAGTGTTCTTTTAATGAGGCAAATTCTTAAGGAACCCAGTTGGCAGCTCTATTAGTTTAAGGTTCTTAATCGCGTTGGGCTTAGGCGGCGGCAGGTAGCCCTTGTCAAAAATCTCATCTCGGGTGCTGTATGTTGACAGGACGCTTACGAGCCAAGCCTTATCCGGCTGACCGCTCTCTGTGATCCCTAGGGGGTTCTTCATCTTCTCTGCAATATCTGCTACTTTCTCGAGGAGAACCAATTTCTGCGGAGGCCTACGCATTGCAGCAATCGAATATCCTTGTACAAGGGACACCAAAGCTACCCGCTAATAACTTGCAGTAGATAATCCTGGGTCACGATCGATGAATTAATCTTCGGCAGGAAGTACCCGTTCCTGAGGGTCGACTCGTAGAGTTCCTGTTTGGAGTTGATATAGCGGGAGAGCTACTCGATAGAAACCTTATTCGGTTCACTCATTCGAATCGATGATTATTAATAATTACTGATAATGCTTTTGAATGATTTCCCTTTATCTCTTTACTGAGCTGGTCAAATTTGATAAAAGCTAGTTATTTGAAAAGCTAGTTCTTAAACGCAGATACTGTTAGAATTTGCGCTGGCATTCGCTATTCGCCAAGCGTGATATTTATTATTCTTGTAAGTCAAACATTTCCTCTGCAATTCTCAGTACACTCTCTGGAGATCCCAAGGCGTAAACGATTTTCAAATATTCAAGTATCAAGGGGCGGCCACTTGATTTCACATTATCTCCTCGAGCGCCGAAGCATATTAAGCTAAAACACTATCGATTGGAAGCAAACTCGTGAAGGAATGTACTGTAAGTAAATGCGCTGAGTAATAACGAGCAGAGAGCAAGTAATCGTAAAATCATTATTAGAAAGAATTAAAATTAGTAATAATACTCAAGGGTGGACCTCAGCGCTCTCAAGCGGCTCCTTCGCTCTATGCTTCTTCCTATTAGTCATGTGCTTGGACTTAGCTTTCTTGTTACGCTTCGTGTTCACCACCCTACCCTTAACAGATGTTTTATCCCCGGTCATAATACTCTTCAATATAGATACCTGTTTCTCTTTCTCTTTCGGGCTGTACGTATCCGCCTCCAGCACCCAAAGCTGCACAGCATAGACACTCTTGAGAAAGTCATGGATGTTCCAGTATGATGCGCATTTTTCAATTCTTGAGTAGTGAATGGCGGTGCGAGCGCTGTCGAAGAGAGCGATGCCCTGCGAACATTTCTTTAGCGTAACAGCGTGAGTAAAAGTTAGCCCTATTTCCTGGTCCCTGTAAACCATAATTAAGACCTATGAACTCGATGAACTTAGCTCGCTGAGTAAATCTCTGCAGTAGGGATTTTGCTTGGCGTACTGCCATTCGTAAATCTTAGTAGGGGAGTAGAGGTTGAGGTTGGAATCTGCGACGACGTCTTTCATCTATTTGAGTGAGACCCCGTTGAATTGCTTGAAGGTGAGAGCCTCCTAGTGAGTTATATGCATTCTTCTGCGCATGTATCGAATAACTTGCTCGCGTGATGTGAGCAGCGATACCCTACAGCGTAGTTAACAGCGTGAATCACGCAGTCCATATAGTGTTACGGCTTAGCCCCTTCGAACCACATACTGTTGAATCTTAATTTGCTGGGCTCGAATGCGTCGTGTTAGTATCTCTTAGAGTAGTACCACCCAGTGCCAAAGTCGATATCCGATAACGGCTGCTGAATCAATGGAAATTCAGAAGCGGCTTCGCTGGCGCCTGCGCAATTGCCTCTGGCCTTTACTATTTTTGGTTTCGTTACTTAGATTTCGTTGAGCTTGATGTAATCATGAATGGGACCAAGAAAACTGTCTTCGAAGTGCTGTGCAAGATAGAAATAATCAGCGACGACGATGTTATTGGGTCATGGTACCTCAGCTTGAATAATATTGACTTGCCTCGCATAGGGTCGATCGAGTACTCATGATTAATGACGGAATAATCTTTTTTCAGGCAAAGGGTACTTGAGCGCGTGAGACCCTTAGTGCTGTTTGAGATTGGATTGTTACTGCCATTGCCTGTAGGGGCAGCACTATTTTCCTTGTTGATGATTTCATCATCGTCTTTTTAGCCTTGCCGCTATTTTTTAATGAGTTTTTAGGGGGCGTCTTGCTGATCTCTGATTTTTCTTTGGATGATGAATGCTAGGAGTTATTCTTGGGAATCGACTTCTTCTTAGCATTGTGATCAACGCTTGACGCTGAGCTTGAACTTGAGCTGGAGCTTGAGCTTGAGTTACTACTTGATTCAGAATCGTCACGATCGATTGGGACATCTCCAGCATCAACAGCAGGAATACTGATATCCTTACTAGGGGATTTAAATCCTCTGGAATTTCTTCAGCGGGAAGCGGCTCTTATCGTTCTGGAGCTCTGAGGGATCTCTGCTGCTTTTATTCTGCGCTTAGTCGCTTTTTCCTTCAGCGATCACGCCTTGACTATTTTCTCTGATGAAGAACCCTCACTGTGGGAACTGGAAGCTTAGCTTGATTCAGCCAATTACTCTTAGTCTTTTTCCATATGCGCTACAAATTTATCTGATTTCGCTGGCCCTTCCTTTAAATACATCGCAGCAAGCAGCAGTTTAAATATTGGGGTGGTTGGCCACCAAGCAGCAAATGTATGAACTTCAATGATGCTAGGCGCTCGCGATACCTCATCGTCCCCAGCAGAAATTTATCAAAAGTTAGAAAGGTTAAAATCTGCTTTCGCGATTTTAATCTAATTAATTTTGCGCATTTCACTTTTGCGGAATTTAATTCCTAATAAATATCTTTTACATTTCCACCCTCCTATATATAGTATTTCACGCTTCTGTAAGAGTTGCGAGGGTGACTATCAGCAAAATGAAATCGCTCTAAGTCGCGGAGCCCCGATGCGAAAAAGAAATTGGCAGAGTGACGGGCTGTTTGAGGGTTCTACAAATGCAAAACGTACTCTGAGGCATCTTTGAATGATGGAGGGTAGGTTGGTATTTAGTACATTCATTCAATTTCACTTTGGGAAACCAACGCTACACCTCCGTTTAAACTCATGCACCACCACCATCACCAACACCAATTTATCATCACATCTTACTCTTGGGCCACACTCTAGGCAATAGTGGGGACTTTGCTATCAATGGGTCTCACAATATAAAGGATGGAAATGAAACTACAATTTCACGGATTCGTCGTATATCCATTTACCTTTAATTTATTAATTTATCGTATTTATTAAGAAAATATCTCTTATTCCAAATTCGATATTTATGCACTATTAGAGGATCAGATTTATAGCGAAAAAAATTTAAAATGCAATTTATATTTTTTATCATAAATTAGATAGTAAGATTTCATTTGTTATACTTACTTAAAATTTTGAAATAAATAATGGAAAACAATATAATTTAATGAAATTAATATTATTTTTAGATCGAAGGTTAAATTTGTTGAATCGCAAGTTTGTGAAAATCAAAATATATGTTTAAAATAGACTAAGAATATAATTACTTAAAAAAAAAATAAATAATAAAAACGTTAAAAAATATTACTTGCCAGGGAACTTCCTAATAATAAATCTATATCATAAGTCTAGACAGGAAACTTACCCCCAAATTTTTTAATTAGATTTTAATTTTTAATACTCTTTGAAATTGTTTAAAATCAACAATTTATTCAATTTTGTATAAAAAAACTTTAGAAAAATTTACTAATTGTATAAGAATTTTATAAATTTTAATAAATATAAATTTTGATTCTGATGATTTTAAATAATATTTTTTTTTAAAAAAAATCTTATTACAATTTAATTCAGAAATTTCTATTAATTCATTGTTTATTTTAACAATTTGAATCAGAAATTTTATTAAGTTATTTATTTTACACGACCCTGTTTCCATATTGCTAAATTTTATTATTTTTCAATTATATTTAATAAATATTTAATTATTAAAAATTATTTTTAAAAAAGTTCATCATCAATTACTTAAATTTGTAGAGTATATAAAAAAGAAAAAATATAGGTTAATTATTTTTAAAATTTTATTTTAATGATTTTGGCAAGACTGTTAAATATGATCTCTTAAATGCATTATTTAATCGTCCATTAATTTAGTTTATTAATATCTTGTCTATAATTTATCTTATAAAGAGAATTTATAATATATGAAAGGTTAAAAAATCATAAATTGTTTTAATAGTTACTTCTTTTAGATTTTAAATATAAACATTTACTAATTGTTCAGACTGACACCTGTACCACCCCCTATAACTATTTTTTAAAATGCCTCCTTAACAACTAATCTCCCATTCCCCCATTTAAAAAGCCATCACATATGAACTTTTTATCCGCGCAGTCTTTGAATTGATTTCCATCTTAACATTCAAAACCCCAAAACCCTTTCAGTAGTTTGATTGAGTTTTTGATTGATAAAAGTAGACTATTAGTGGATACTTTATTAGGGTTTTAATTGGGTTTATGTAGGGGTTTAATGTTTAAATATTAGTATTTTAAGTGAGTATAACAAGCGAGTTTTTAAAATATTTCACACAAACATAAGCTTAGAGTCATGTGGCAGTTCTCTGAATTTTATCTTTCTAAGTTGATGTTTGATTGTTTCTATTGTTTGTTAATTCTCATAGCTTGGCTTGATAATAGTTGAATATGCAAGTTCTCTGAGACCTCCATTTATTTTATTTTTAACGAGATATTGTTTGATTCTTTGTTTAGAATCTCTCTCACCCATGCAGCTAAAGCAATCGTTTCTTGGATTGTAACTATCTTATATTATTACTGCTAGATCCCAGATATCCCATTAAGTGACACCATCACTCCAATCCTCCCTTACTGAGAAATATAAAGGAGTGCCGTATACATTTCCTTATGCAGAGGCTTGCACTCTTCGAGCTCTGTTGAATTCAATAATATAAACTCTAAGAGGCTGAAAGTTCATCATGATGTTCTCTGGCTTTAAGTCTCTATGAACATAACCTAGCTTGTGAAGCATGTGAAGCTCTTCAATACCCTCAACTATTTGCTGCAGAATCTAGCCAATTTATCTTTGGCATCTATTATCAGATAAAATCTCCTGTATAGTCATTTCGAGGAGAGGAAGTCTAAATGCAACATTATCTTTTCCTAGTAGTATAGCATCTAGCTATACAATATGCTTGCACTCTCTAAACTTTGCCTGTTTTAGAGTATAATACTCATTAGCAAATTCCATTTAGAACTTGTCATCAGTTGGAAGTAATTGAATGGATATTTTTTATAGACATATTTACTTCTAAGATTTAAAGTTTGGATGTTGTCACCGTTTTCTTTGGATTTAGTCATCAGTGATGACTCTCTTCTCTACTTTATCCTCAAGAGTGAGATAGCTTTCAAGACAAGAATCTATGTCAATAATTTTCAAGTTAGAATCTTCATAACTTCAATTTTTAAAATGATTTTATTGATCTTTGAGACTGGATAATTCTTAATTGCTTTCTTCATTTTGACTTACTTCAATACCTAGACCCTAAGAGACTCTATTGGTTTTCTTGATCTTCTTTTTTAGAGTAATCTATTCCTTGAAGGATCATGATTAAAGACAAAACTTTGATTGTGCTTTTTTTAAGTGTACTTTGAGGTCTCTTGTATGAGAACATGGCTTCTCACAGAACTCGCAGATATCCTTGCTATCTTTTCTTTTGATGCTTGAGTTATAACATAGGCATATCGTTGTGTATATATCTCAAATGTCTCTTATAAATTAACTTAACTCGTAGCGGAAAAATTTAAATAATTGTTTGCATTAATAGTCAACTTTGGCTGGTATTTAATAATGCTCAATGGAGGGTTGTTTAAACTCCTTCTCAATTTCCACAGCTTCTATTATGATCTCCTACTTATTTATATTTAAATCTCAAATTTGTCATAAGTTGACTCCCAACAGGTGTAAGCGTCTCTGGTCTCTACTTTTTTTGGTTGCTGGAATGATAATTCATATTGACTTGATCCAAGTAATGCCGCTCTTCTCAAAAGGTTAGCGCTTATTTTAGTTTCCTGATATATTTTATTATAATAATGATTAAATCTACCGAGATAAACTATAATAGTATAGCATATGAAACTTTGGAAGATTCTTTGCTGCTAGGTAAGGAAATTAAATAACCATAAAAGACTGTAAGTCGAAATATTTTAGGAGAATTTTATACGTTTTAGTAAATTAAAATACTCCTAATGAAGTTTAGTTTCTCTAGGAGGTCCTCCAAATCAAGTTTGAACTTAATTTGGAGGTAAAGTTATTAAACATTTTTTAATTTAATATGCTCCTAATTAAAGTTTTAACCTTAAAATTTAACTCCTAATAAAGTTTGAACTTAATTTGGAGGACCTCCTAAAATAATTAAACATTATTAGGAGCAATTTAATGGAGAAAGTTTGATAAAAATGGAAATCAATCTGTGAAACTTGGATCAAGTTTTTCAATACTTCTCCGCATATCTTTTCAAGGTTGACCTACAGTAGGTCTTCCCTATTTAGTAGTAAGATTTTAATAAACTGAGAATGCATATCCATAATTTTAGATTTCATTAACATTTCTAGAAAGAGTGAGCAAGATGGAGGCTATGAATGATGCAATGAATAGAATTTAATCTCAAGATTTAATAGGAAAATTTCGAAGTAAAGAGGACCTATATAAATATTTGGTATAGCAAGGTTAGTTCTTAAGTAATATTAATAAATCCATTATAGTTTGATTGTTCTTGCCGACTTAGGAGGGAACTAAAATCTCATTCTTAAAAGCCTTACTGAGTGAAGAGAAAAAGCATTTAAATCTAATGAAACTAGGATGATCGAGATACCTAACTACCCTGAAATTTCAGTAACAAACCTCTATGATGATGTTATAAGTGATCCAGATGTAGCTCACTACCTTCCATCAAAGCTACACCTCTCTAATAAGTTGCCAGAGAGAAACTTCTTCTTTGGTGTCCTTGGAACTCTGAAACCTGAGTACTTAAATGAAGTTATTTAAGAAGCTCATAAGAAACGCTACAGCATCTCTCCTGAAGAAAAAGAGAAGTAGGGTATTAAAAGAAGTGACACCTGGCTGTAGGAACTTCAAAAGCATAATTTTATCTCAAGAAAGCTTAGACTACTAACTTTATAGAAAAACCTCACATTGCTATATATTTGATTAATGAACCCAGCAAATTAAACAGAGAGAGAAAGTCTCAAGAAAAGCATGAATTGAGCAAAAGACTCTTCAAAGATTTCTAAATGGCAGATTAGAGGAACATAGATGCAGGAGATGGCACAAAGAGAAGAAAACTAGGCCCAAGCAAGCCTTCAGTGGAAAAAAAGAAAGAGAAGCCAAATCCCTTTACGGGTTCATTTAAATAAGTGAACGTTTTCGTTTAAGTCTAAAACTTATTTAAAAACACAAAATAACCCTTCTCTAGCACATAATTATTCTTTATCATCACTGACTCTCTTAGTGTTACTTTCTAAAAATCTACTGTATCTATCTTCAAGTCGTCTATCAAGTGATAGAGCAGAAGTTTCTTGTAGTCTCCTTTTAATAAACCCTATTTTGATTAAATTCCATTGAACTGAGGACTATAGGGAACAATAAATAAAGGTGTTATGCTAATCCTTTCATACTCCTTCCATGAGTCATTAGTTTTATGGACATATAAGTTATCTACAAACAATATAATCTCTTAGCCTGCGTACTTATCTCTGAGTTATTACAAGAACTTTATGTATTATTCGGGTCTACTTGAGCGAGGTGGATTAATGAGTAAAAATTTAAACATTCGCCAAAAATTAGTGAAAAATAATCAAGAATAAATCATAGTATTATATAATTAATTTACTAATAATTTTATGAATATTTCTAATTTACTAATTAAAACCGCACTCCCACCCAAATCTATATATGGTTTGGGATAGAGTGCGGTATAGTATTAATTTAATTATATATTTATACTTTGATTAAAAATAACATTGCATTTACTATAAATGACATTTGATTTTTATTAATAGATAATTTATTTATAATTTACTGTATTTTTAATTATAGCATTCAAAAAGTTTTAAAATTATTCTTTAAATAAAAGTGATATATAATAAAGTTAAGATTTATTTAATGTTAATAAAAATCAAATGTCATTTATAGTAAATGCAATGTTATTTTTAATCAAAGTATAAATATATAATTAAATTAATACTATACCGCACTCTATCCCAAACCCTATATAGAATTGGGTTGGAGTGCGGTTTTAATTAGTAAATTAGAAATATTCATAAAATTATTAGTAAATTAATTATATAATACTATGATTTATTCTTGATTATTTTTCTAATTTGTGGCGAATGTTTAAATTTTTACTCAATATAAGTCTAGAGGCCACTATCTTCACTTATTCCACCAAGAATAGCATAAGTTTACACCTTAATCTTTTAGTCATAAACTTCTATATTACTGTACCTCTTGTTCTAGACCTTGATATGAAAGTATTAAATGTGAATATTGCCTCATCAGCGTGTATTAACTTTATATTATGATCTTAAGCTCTCTGCATTTAATCAAACATATAATTAAAATTATCCTTATAAAATGAAACATTATCAATCACTCTCTTAATGCGATTGACTGTCTTGTAAGATATTCCATTCTATTTATATATGTTCGCTATAGATTAAACAGAGATGTGAAGCTCAGGAATTTGGCGATGAAACATCACAGCTCTCTATGCCAGAGAGAAATGAGCCCAATATTTAAGACTCTTATGATTAATAAGATATTCTATGTGATGTTGCAAAAATTTAAAAGGTCTCTTAGTCTTAGAATAAAAATACTATCTCTTTAAATGCCAATAGACAGTGAGATCGAATAGTTGCTGGAGATTTATGGAGGAGCTTTGCTATTGACGTGTTATTTAGAATAGGTTCGAGTTGATCGATATAATAATTAAATTCATAACACAACTTAAACAATAAATCTATATTCTCACTGTCATAAACTGACCCCAAACCTCGCATATAATAACTTAAATTACAAATATTTAAACATTTAACCCCAACATAAACCTTATTAAAACCCTATTTAAGTATGCATTAATAGTCTACTTTTATCATAAAAAAAAACTCAATTAAACTACTGAAAGAGTTTTTGGGTTTTGAATGTTTTTTTGGCGTTTTTAATGTTAGTATCCGCAAATCTGTCCTGAATAATAGTGAGATCTGGTCAACTTAGTCTAAATTTGTCTTAAAATTCCCATAAAATAGATTCCTTTCTGTGCTTTTAATGCCCTTTTACAAATAATTTCTTTATTATCTATAAAATGAATGAATTAATAAGTAATTAATTATATTAAAAATATTAAGTTTAGTTTAATTTTTCTTTAGAGATATTTTATTAGTGAAAATATTTAATTTAATTAATTACTTATTAATTCATTCATATTATAGATAATAAAGAAATTATTTGTAATAGGGCATTAAAAGCACAGAAAGGAATCTATTTTATGGGGATTTTAACACAAATTTAGACTTAGTTGACCAGATCTCACTATTATTCAGGACAGATTTGCGGTCACTAACATTATCTTATAACATTCTATAATGTGCAGCTTAAGATAAGTGATGGTCGCTTTGCTCTAAAAATTTGCATCTTTCCTTTGTTCTATGTTATTTAAAACTTTTCACATATTTGATAAATCATCAATTAAGATTATTAAAACAATTTACTTAAACTCAATAAATTATTATATTTATTTAATATTTTTTAGTAAAAATAAATGAAATCTTATAATTACAAATTTTTAATATTACAATAGGAGCTGCATAAAAGTATAGATACAAGCTTGAACCAATATGATGTTTTTAAATATATATAATTAATTTACAAATATCAAGCGATTTCTTATATTAACTCTATCTATAGTAAGTTTTAATAATAAATAATTAGTTGAATTATTTATTTTTAAATAAATTGATATATATATATTGTACAAATTTAATTATGATTTATCATATAAGGATCATAAGATTTATCATCTATCTTTATGGAAGTCACTTAAAGCTGATAAGAACTCTTTGTAAAATTCAACTTGCCTATTGAAGTTACGCTTTCACTCAAAACAATGTAAGCTTCCTCTATACTCTTTAAGTATAGTATTCTGTCAAAATACTGTAAAAATCGTGAATAATTAAATTTTTAAAATACAGTGAGATATAAATAAATGATGATGATAACTTTTTTTTATAATTATTTATTTCAAATTTGTTTTTAATTTTATTTATTTATTTACTTTGGGATCAAGTAGAAATATTAATAAATTTTTACTACTTGGTCCCTCTATTTATATTAATATATTTAATTAAAAACAGTAAATAAATTAATTCATAATTTATGATATAAATCAAATTAGATTTCTAAATTTATTAAATGTGATTTATTCATAAACTCCATATATTTTTTTAAATTACAATTTTAGATAGTAAAATTGTCACTCAGTTGGATCTCACAAGCTCTGTCCCCAGGTACAAACTGGGTTACATCTTGATTTTGGGAGAAGACTAGGTATTACGGGAAGTGGTTTTTTCGGAGTTTTCTACTTCATGACTGCCACGTCAACTCACTCAGATACGTCTACGTCACGACTAAGATTGATGGTTTGATTTTAGTATTAAACAGTGATATGTTAAAATTATTTGATTTTAAATCATTAATCATCATCAGATAGTAAAATTTACAAGTTTTAAAATTTTTACTTTTTAAGAATATTATTCATAAATTATTCATTTTATAAAACTTTAATAAATCACATTTAATAAATTTAGAAATCTAATTTGATTTATATCATAAATTATGAATTAATTTATTTACTGTTTTTAATTAAATATATTAATATAAATAGAGGGACCAAGTAGTAAAAATTTATTAATATTTCTACTTGATCCCAAAGTAAATAAATAAATAAAATTAAAAACAAATTTGAAATAAATAATTATAAAAAAAAGTTATCATCATCATTTATTTATATCTCACTGTATTTTAAAAATTTAATTATTCACGATTTTTACAGTATTTTGACTGATTGTAATAAATACTATCTAAATATTATATTTGCATAACGTTTAAATAAATAAATTGTGATTAATATTTTATATTTAACTATTGTGTGTGAGGAAATTACTATTTCCTAAATATTAATTTTTTAAAGTAAAATATTTATTTAAAAAAACAATAAATAATGTTTGTTTCATTTATAGATCACTTCTCGATACTTTTATAAGATGTCTGCAGCTCGAGTCTTGAAGTATTATTCCTTTCTTAAGCTATAAGATATTTTTAAACGATAGATTTTTATTTAATATTTTAAGTTAAGGTTGAGATATTATGATTTGTAAATTCATGTAACAATATATTAAGCTATTATAATTACTATAAAATGCCAAACTAAAATAATGTCTCTTTTTAACTCTGTTGACAGTCTTGAAATTAATAAAATTTTTGATATAAATATTAGAGATATTGTATGGAGAGATAAGCATGCTAGGACACTTACGATGGTAAATTACAGGTCGTTAATCAAGAGGTAACAATGTCTAATACTTTAAGGTCATCTAGTCAAATAGTTAATCAACACGAAACTATGAGAGCTTTAACAATATGCAGGATGTTTTTAATAACCATAATTTAAATGCTAAACAGTTAGAAAGTAATGATACATAATAGTTTTATCACTCTTCCTAACAGTCTAACATTTGCTTCATATAAAAACACTAATTTAATAATCTCAAATATACATATTTAAGATTTATAAATAGTTCTTTAATGTTTGATTTTCTTTTATTTTTACAGTATCATTAATAAAATTTGGGGTGACGATATTTGAACCAATGCTGTAGTATTTGAACCTAGATTATTTTTTTATGCTTATATTCTAGATATAGGTTAATTTAGAGTTAAAAAAACTGAATTTGGCAATGAAATAATTTTGAATATTTCTAGAGTGTCAATTTTGCATTATAACATAATTTTATCATAAATTATATATTTATCTAAAATATTTTTATAATAAATTATCTTAAATCAGAATGATTTAAGAAATTTACTTATTGATAAACCTTTGTCTTAGTCAAAGATGAAATTTTACAGAACATAATTGCATATGAAAACATGAAAAATTTTTTACTAAACAAAAACCTACTTAAAGAACTTAGAGGAATATCTTGCTTTAAAATCAATAATTATATTATTAACTTTTAGATGGAGAGGATACAGAAATGTCCCAATTAGATAAAACAAATTTTGACACATTAAAGCAATTGGATTAAAAGAGGAGATCATGCAAGATTACATAGAGAAGGAATAAGGGGATAAGTTAGACATTTTATTAGAAAGAAATATTCAATGCC
This sequence comes from Oxytricha trifallax, assembly GCA_000711775.1. Classification (NCBI taxonomy): domain Eukaryota; phylum Ciliophora; class Spirotrichea; order Sporadotrichida; family Oxytrichidae; genus Oxytricha; species Oxytricha trifallax. The sequence continues at coordinate 14,289 of ARYC01003145.1, read as the reverse complement.
AGTTATACCAACAAATGCATAAAAAATGTTATAGTAAGTCAGTATTAGAATAAATTACCAAAATCATGTTGATTTAAGATAATTTCTTATAAAATATATTTATGATAAAATTTTTAAGTTTTAATGCAAAATTCTCATTATAGAAATATTCAAAATTGTTTTTTTATTGCCAAATTCAGTTTTCTGATACTAAATTGACCTATATCAAGAATATTAACATAAACAAATAGTCTTGATTCAGATACATCAGCATAGGTTTAGTTATCGCCCTCCCGAAATTTAAGTAAAGGGTTTTGGGGTTTTGAATAATTTTAGTAAAATTAATTGCTTAAAATTTTTTTTCTTTTTTTTCTATTTTAAAAGAGAATAAAAAGAAATAAGAATGATTTTATTATTAAAATTAAAATAATTTATTGATTAAATTTATTATTTAATTCATAAAAACTTTTATTTCATAAAATTATAATAAACTAGTGCAAAGTAAAATAATATTATCTATTTAATTAATGAAATAACTTTTCCATAGGCTTCTACTGAACATTGCCCATAAATGGCTCCATCATTGGCATTTAATTAATATATTTGCTAATTATTTAAAAATTTTGCCAATATTTGATTTATTAAAAATTTATTCAATTAAACGGTAATTATTTAAATAATATATTATATTTTCAAGTTTTAAATTCAAGATGAGAAAGTCTTAAAAATATCAACTTTTGGATGCCCCTATATCTGGAATATTTTAAATTCCAAATCTGTGAACGAATTCCCTATATATTTTTGGAATTCCAGATATAATTTTGCAAATATTTTTTTATTAATATAAAAAAGTAATTTCCAAATTATACATATTTGTTCACCCCGAGGTACCCCCCCCTCATCTCTCCCAGTCCCTAAACCGAGGTACCCCCCTCCCCCACCTAAAAAATGAAGTCCCCCTAATATTCCTAACTTAATATGAAAAATCATATTCTCAAGGTCTGAATCGTTTCCCTTCATGACATCTCGCTCTCATAACAATATTTATATATAAAATGATATAAATTTTTCAAAATTATCTTTTATCTTTTTTATTGCTGTTTTGATGTTATTTGAAATTTTTGGCAACTCTCACTACGTCCCTTGAATATTGAATACAAATACTTCCATAGGAAAATATATTTCAATTGAGTTTACATTGTCTAGACTTATTACTGATTTTATTAATACAATAAAGCTATGCACATAAAAATTCCAAAAATTTACTAAATTTAATTTTTAAATTTAAATCGAAAAAAAATGATGATTTAGGCTGAAAAAAAATTTTGGGATTTTTATGTTCATAGCTTTATTGTATTTAATAAAATCAGTAATAAGTCTAGTCAATGTAAACTCAATTGAAATATATTTTCCTATGGCAGTATGTATCTTAAAAAGTCGACAGACGAAGTGAGAGTTGCCAAAAATTTCAAATAACATCAAAACAGCAATTAAAAAGATAATAGATAATTTTGAAAAATTTATATCATTTTATATATAAATATTGTTATGATAGCGAGATGTCATGAAGGGAGACGATTCAGACCTTGGGAATATGATTTTTCATATAAAGTTGGGTATATTAGGAGGACTTCATTTTTGAGGTGGGAGGAGGGGTGGGAGGGGGTACCTCGGTTTAGGACTGGGGGAGGGGTGAGGGTTCCTTGGGGTGAACACATATTGTTAATAATATTTTATATTTATATATATATTAAAAAATAAAAATTGAGGTTATATTATATTAAAATCAAACTTATCAAAATATTGTTTATTTAATAATTTCTTATATATTTCAAAACATCCGGCTTTAAAATGAAAGTATTATTCATATAAAATAATTTCAGTTTGATCAGAGAAGGATAATTACTTAAATGTCTTTTTCAAATATTTTTCTTTAATGTTTTATAACAGAGCATATAATTTTGATTCACTTTGTTTCGAAATATTTTTATTGTTTTTAAAATAAAAATTTATACTGTAGTAGAGAGAAGAGTTAATCTAGGGTAATGTAGAATTATTAATTATTGTAAGAATACATTTGATTTGGAAAAATAAATAATAAATTAATTAATTAAATATTAAATTCGTGTCAGTTAACTTTCTAGAAACCTAGACATTCAAAACCCAAAACCCCTTAATGAGGTTTATAAGTGCTTTGATTTGTAAGGAATTTGTTAGGCGAGACTAAAATAGCAAGCTTTTGGGGTCTATTTATGATGAAGAGTATATAGATTTAGTGTTTAAACTGCGTTATGGATGTGATATGTATAGTGAATAAGTCAAACCAATACTGAACTATAAGTCAATTGCACTGCTCTTAAAGTGTAGTCCATCAACTGTTCGCTCTCACTCAAAACCCCAAAACCCCTTAGTGAGGTTTATAAGTGCTTTGATTTGTAGGGTATAGTTGGGGTCTTATTGGGGTTAGTAGAGAAATTAGGCCTATTTACAAAATGAGAAATAGAAATTAGCGAAATTTAGGGTCGATTTATGATGAGAAATATTTAGATTTACTGCTTCAGCTTAGGTATGGTACGAGTATTAATATCGATTAAGTCAAACCAGTATTGAATTATGCAGCTATTGCAAAGCTCTTACACAAGAGTGGCTCTACTGTTAGGTATCACTGCATGTTAGCTGTTTAGCATTTTAATTCTGGTACTTGAAAGCATCCTGCTAGAAAATAAAAGTTCTCACAGCACCATATTGACTACCTCTGTGACTCTAAGACTTTAAAGTATTGGGCACACTTTCCTCTAGACTAGCGAGCTGTAATGTTTCATCGCAAGTTTCCTGATATGCGCATCTCTCCTTAGACTATAGCCAACATTTATAGAAGAAATGGTATTACTTTCAAGACTGTCAACAGAGTGAAGAGAGTGATTGATTTTACAGTGCCATTTTATAGTAATAATTTAAACTATATATATGATTAAATGCAGAGAGCTATTGATAATAACATCAAGTTCATACATGCAGATGAAGCTGTGTTTACTTTCAACACTTTTATTAATAAGTCATGGTATAAGAAGTATGATAATATAGAAGTTTATGCCTAAAAAGTGAAGGTAGTCACCCATGCAATTTTAGCTGGTATAAGTGAAGATTCAGGCTTAGAGAGTTATGTGATTCACCCTCGCTCTATTAAGCGAGAGTAGTATATAGAGTTCCTACATAAGCTCAGAGAGAAGTATAGCAACCAAGAGATCATCCTGTTTGCTGATAACCTTTCAGTTCATAAGACTAAGGAGTCTAAGAAAGCTTATGAAGACCTAAACTTAACTCCTGTTTATAACGTTCCTTATAGTCCTTAATTTAATGGAATAGAATTCTACTGGAGTTAAATCAAGACTCACTACAAGAAGCTGCTGCTGTATCATCTTATGCATGACTTGCCTATCGATACAGTAGACTTGATTCAAAGCAACTGTAAGAGAGTAAGCGTGGATAAGACAACAGCTTGTGCGAGAGAAGGAAGAATGAATGTTTATAAATAAGTTTTAGATTTAAACGAATGAATATATTCACATATTAAATTGGCCCATAAAGGGGTTTGGCTTCTCTTTCTTCTCCTCTTCTTAAGGCTTGCTTGGACCCATATTTCTTCTCTTTGTGCCAGCTCCTGCATCTATGTTCATTTCTTCTAGCTTTTAGACATCTTTATAAAGTCTTTTGCTCACTTCATAAATAGTCTATGACTTTCTCTCTCTGTGAACCTTCGCATGCTCTTTCATTAGGAATATACCAGTTCCAGGTTTCCCTACAAAGTTATGAATCAAAGCTTACTAGAGAGGAATGGGTGCTTCTTAAGCTCAGCGAGCCAGGTCTCGCTTATTAGTATGCCTTGCTTCTTTTAATCTTCAGGAGAAATAGAGTAGCGTTTTTTGTGAGCTTCTTCAATGATCTCTCTGAGATAACTCTCTCTTAAAGTGCCAAGAACTCCAAAGAAGAAGCTCCTTTCTGGAAGCTTGTTAGAGAGTTGTTTCTTGGTAGGAAGATAAACTACCAACTCTTCATCTTTCATCGCATCCTCGTAGAGATTAGTGACTGAAATCTCTGGGTAGTTTGGTATATCTATCAACTTTATTTCACTGTTTTTGAAGGCTTTCTTCTCATCGCAGAGTATAGCTTTTAAGAATGAAATTTTGGTACCTTCCATCGTTGGAAGGAATAAACCCACTATAGTATATGATTAAGTATATGTCACATGCTTACCATGCTAAGTGAGGTATCGATAGAGATCTTCCTTGCTTCTAAATCTTGAGATCATTTCTTAAGCTTCAACCCTCTTCATTGCAGTACTTATAGATTCCATCCTTGTTCCTTCTCTTGTTATTGAATTTCAAATTTTAATATATAGAGTTCTGGATCCTACTGTTAAAAATCTTAGTATTAAATATGGGCATCTTATAGGAGGTCAACCTGGTAAGGATACGTGGAGAAAGCTGGCAGAAGCTGTAACAAACTTCAGAGATGGAGCTCCATTTTTATCAATTTAGTTCCATTAAATTAGTACTAAATTTGTTTAAATTTGATTAGTACCGGTACTAAATTCGTTTAAATTTAATTGGTACCAATTTAATAGTACCAAAACTTAATTAGTACCTAGTTTTTAACTAATGAGGTTTTAATGGAAAAGTTCCAAAATGGTTCAAAACCTAATTGGTACCAGTACCAACCTGAATTTATTCTCAGTTGGTACCAAAATTAAAAATATTAAGCATAAAATTAGAAAATTTATAGTTATAAACCAAGTATAAATATGATGTCTAACACCTAAGAATCAACCATTGTTGTTGCAGTGCCAGCTCCTATACAAAGTTAGTATAGCCAGTGAGTTATTTACTTATTAATAATAGAAATTTAAATTTGAATTTAAACATGGCGGCTAACTTAAATCGTAAGGCAGTTTCTCTTGGAACAGGTTAATCATTGCTCAACTTTGGCTCCTCCAAGAAACCAGAAGTAATTTATATTGAAAAGGAGGTAGAGCTAAGAGCTCTAGAGTTTGAAGCTGAGGTCTTTAAAATTTAAGTTTAAAACAAGAAGTAGAGTGCTGAGATGGGAGTTTAAACATAAGTTGAATTGGTTGAGGAAGATAAGGAACAGCAACCAATAGAAAAAATTAAAACATTTTAATGTGAAGACTGCTAAAATTTCTTCTCAACTGAGTCTAGCTTGAAGAGACACATCAAAGAGGTACACTCTGGTAGAGCTAAGATCTACTTCAAGCATAATAAAGTAGATGGTAGATACTAATGCACTACCTGCATGAAGTCTTATATGCACTCAGCTAAAGTAAAGAGACATATGCAAAAGCATCATCTAAGCGAATTCCTGATTAAAGATGAGGAAACTTAAAAGCTTGTACCTGCTAAAAGAAAAAATAACTCTCTTGATTCACAAATAGAGTAGTAGGAGAGACTTAAGAGATAGAAGCGGTTTGAGTCAATGAACCAACCAGCAAATGGTATGTATATTGCATGCTTATAAGAGAGAGCAATGTATATACCTGCATTAAATGCAGTCGACATAAGCAGCTGTATTGAAAACTATTTGAATATTGACGTACCTAACAAGGTAAAACTTATAGTTGTTGATGAATTCGCATACAAGGTATATCCATTCAAGTATCTCATTAAGAACGAGCAATATTAAAATGAGTTTGCAAATGAATACATAGTACTGAGAGAGGCTTAGAAAAGATAATGCAAGAACTTAGCTAAGCTCGACGGAGTTATACTTGGTCATGGTTTTATTGCTTTGAGACTCAAGAAGTTTGAAATGACTCTAAGAGAGTATCTCTACCATAATAGATATCCTGATGATTTGAATGAGATACTCACAGATATGACTAAGGGTGTGAAAGAGCTCCATGATCTAGGGTATGTTCATAGAGATTTGAAGCCAGAAAATGTAATGCTAAATCTCTGCCCTTTAGAAGTAGTAGTCATAGATTTCAACAGAGCAATAAGACAAGAGATAGTGACTTTAGCTAAGGTTTTAGGCACTCCAGGATACTTCCCTATAAGAGAGAAATGGACAAATGGCTCTGTATAATGGGATGTTTGGGCGGTAGCTGCAATTATCTTAGAGTGCGATATGGAAAGTATGTCATACTTTGGAACAAAACATGAGAAATAATCAATAAGTTTGGCTGCTAAACATATTAAGCAAGATGAAATATGCAATGAAATTAAGAAGATAGTTGAGATGGTCATCGTAAAAGCTCCAGCATATCCACGATAATCATTGGATGATATACTAGAACAACTACAGACTGCTAAATTCAAGAGGTATCACAAAGATAAGCAGATAAAATTTGTTTGAATTAAGTACAGTAATACTCATTAAATATTCATTAAATTCATAAAAAACATGCGTTTTCTCTACTAACCCCAATAAGACCCCAACTATACCCTACAAATCAAAGCACTTATAAACCTCACTAAGGGGTTTTGGGGTTATTGACTGCTTGAAAGCTGTGTAATTAAAACAATAATAGCTGAATTCTTAGCCTAAGAGGAAGTCAAAGTTTCTATAGAAGCATATTGACTATCTTATTAATGAAAAAACTTTGAAGTATTGGGCTCACTTCTCTCTCAACTAACGAGCTATTATGTTTCACCGCCAGTTCCCTGAATTTAAGATCTCTGCATAATCTATTGCAAACATTTATAAACGAAATGGTATCTCTTACAAAGGTGTAAATCGTCTCAAGAGAGTGATTGATTTCACTATGCCTTTTTACAACAACAACTTAAATTATTTTTTAATTAAATGCAGAGAGCCTAATAGAATATTAAGTTTATTCATGCTGACGAGGCTGTGTTTATATTCAACACTTTCATCTAGAAGTCTTGGTATAAGAGGCATAGCAACATAGAAGTATATGACTAGAAAGTCAAGGTATAAACAATGGCAATTCTTGGAGGTATTAGCGAGGATGCTGGTTTAGAAACTTATGTTATTCATCCTCGCTTTATTAAGACAGAGCATTATATTAAGTTCTTAGAGCAGCTGAGAGAGAAGTACCCTGAATAAGAGATTATACAATTCGTTGATAATCTTTCTGTTCATAAGACTAAAGAAACAAAGAAGAGTTATGAACAACTTAGATAACGCCAGTCTTCAACGTACCTTACAGTCCATAGTTTAATGGAATTGAGTTCTACTGGGGAATATTTAAAGGTCATTACAAGAAACAGCTGCTATACCACTTGATGCATGACCTACCTATAGATACAGTAGACTTTATTAAAAGCTCAGCGAAGAGTGTAGATAATTAATTGGTTTAAAAGTGTGCTAAAGAAGGGAGTGTGAATGTATATAAATAAGTTTTGTAGTTAAGTTAATGAATATATAAGTCACATTTAAAATTCTTTTGAGGGAGCTGGCTTCTCTTTCTTTTCTTCTACTTCTTGCTTCCCTCCTCCTAAGTTTCTTCTCTTGCTGCCCGCTCCTGCATCTATGTTCTTTGACTCTGTAGGCTAAATATTTGAATAAAGTCTCTTTCTTACTTTATACTTTGTCTGCGACTTTCGCTCTCTGTGAAGCTTGCTCTATTCCTTCATCAAGAAGATGCCAGTACCAGATTTTTCTAAAGAGTTAAGCTACAAATCTTACTTGAAATATAAGGGTTCTTCTGCAGCTCTGATAGCCGGCTCTCACTTATCTTGATCCCTTGTTTGTCTTTATCTCTGAAGAGATGCTGTACCTTTTCTTATGAGATTCTTGAATAATTTCTTTCAAGTAATCACCTTTAATTGTTGCAAGTATGCCAAAGAAATAGTTTCTTTCAGGCAGTTTATTTGACAACTGTTTCTTAGTAGGCAGGTACAGCGAAACCTCTGTGTCGTTCATTGCATCATCATATCAGTTAGTCACTGAGATTTCTGGATAGTTTGGAATCTCTGCAAACTTACATCTTAAGTTTTCAATGTTCTTCTCTTCGCAGATTATCGCCCTTAGAAATGAAATTTTGGTACCTTCCATCGTTGGCAAGAACAAACCAACTATATAATCAAAATGAGTTACTATAAGTTGATTACATTGCTGCACCAGTTAGCGGTGCATAATCCTCCTTGCTTCTAAATATTTGAATCAATTCTTGTGCTTGCACTCTTTTCATTGCATCATTCATTGACTCCATCTTGTTTACAGATCTTGGAAATGATATTCAAATTTAAGTTTATTGATTTCATTTATATACCTCTGAAAAGCTTACTATTAAATATGGGCATCCTATAGGAGGTCAACCTCTATGAAGGATATGGAGAAGGTTATGAGAACTGGTTTCAAACTTGAGAGATTGATATCAATTTCTACTGTTATAGTTCCATATTTTTAAATTTAAATTGGTACGTACTTAATTAGGTGCACCTCCTAAATCGGTACGTACTATAATCAACTTATAATTGAAAGTAAAAATGGTTACTTCCTCACCCATATGTAGAGCTGGATCTACTCTTAACACTCATAATTCTTCTTTAATACTCTAAGAACTTCCCTTGAACTTGTAGGCTTGCAAAGCTCTCAGTTATAGAGGCAGTTTTATAATTTTAAATTCAAATTTAAATATGTGCGCTAACATTTTAAGAAAAAAACAGCACTTCCATCAAACTAAATGAGACTTACTTTTGGTAGCAATAAAAAGTGTGATGGCTGTGAGATGAACTCTTATAAGGAACTACCAGAGCTATCACTTGAGGTCTCTGTTATTAAAATAGAAATTAATAATAGAAAATAAATGGCAAGCAAGTGTGTGAGAGACAGAGAGGAGGATAAAGGTATTAATGAAATTCCTATACAAACTGAAGAAGCTGAAGTCAATTTTTTGTGAGATATGTGAGAGAGATTTTGCTCATAAATCAAGCTGGTACAGACATAAGAAAGAGCATAGAGAAGCCAAGCCCACTTTATACTTAAAGCATGATAAAATAGATGGAAAGTATGACTGCTTTGAGTGCCATAAGCAATACTCTCATACAAGAGACTTGAAGAAGCATCTATTAAAAGCTCACAAGAAAGATATAGAAGTTGAGAATCATGAAGTTGAGCTGAAGCTTCTCAACAAAAGATAAGCGAGGGAATATTGTAAGGTTGTAGTGCCTGAATAAGCAAGAGAGTTAGAGTACGTTAGGAAGGCACGCAACCAACTGACCTCTGATATAACAAAAATTATGATCAAGATTCAATACAAGAAAATGCCGGTTCTTGCTTAAATCGACCCTGATACTTCTCTTTAAAGCTACCTAATATTTGAAGACTCCTTTGATAAGAGAGTTATCAATGATCATCAATACGCATACGAGGTGTATCCCTTCATCTATCTCTTAAGTGATGATAAATATTAGATGGAGTTTACAAATGAGTATCAAGTACTCACTCAAGCAAGTTTAAAGAGTGTAGTTACTTAATCAAGCTAGATGCTGTTCTCCTTGCCAAGGATCATGTTGCTTTCAGACTTCCACTCTATGAAATGACCCTGAGAGATTTCATAACAGATCAAAGGAATCATAAGTGACTTGGATAAATAGCGACTCAGACCGTATAAGGTATTAAAGAGCTTCATAAGTTAGGGTTTGTTCACAGAGATTTGAAGCCAGAAAATATAATGATAAGCTTCTCACCTGTAATAGTAGCAATAATCGATTTCAACAGAGCCTAAAGAGTGGAAGTATCATGGCTTGGAACTGTAATGGGAACGCAAGGGAACTATCCAGAAAGAGAAGACTTGATAGATGGAGACTTTTTGTGGGATGTGTGGGCTTTAGCAGCAATAATAATAGAGTGCGATATGCCTCGCTATGAATACTACTCTACAAGATGCGAGAAAGATGCAAAACAAAGAATAAAGCAATTTATTGACAAAACAAGAGTATCTCAATCAATAAAACAAATGGCAGAGTCAATAATAATTAAACCAAACTAAAGAACAGACATATCAATAGAGCAGATAGAGTTGTGGTTAAGTAAGATAAACTTCAGACCTCTCCCACATGTTCCAAAAGTACATTTTGAGTGATTAAATTAAATTAAATACATTTACTATAAATCTCACATTAAAACCTATTAATAACCCCAGCCCTTAACAAATTCCCTACAAATCAAAGCACTTATAAACCTCATTAAGGGGTTTTGGGGTTTTGAATATGGTACTTGTTCGATAGAGAATTAAAAATCAGCTGGACTTTACTATAGGAGGTATCCCTCTATCGCATTCCCAGAGCGAGATAACTCTACTTTAATTTTGACATTAAAAAAAATTAAACAAATCACCAAAAATTAAAGTCGTGTTAACTCGCTCTGGGGATGCGATAGAGGGTACCGCCAATAGTATAGTCCAGCTGATTTTGAATTTTCTGTCGAACAAGTACCATATTGTCTAGGTTTCCAGAAAGTTAACTGCCACGAATTAAATATTTAATTAATTAATTTATTATTTATTTTCCCAAATCAAATGTATTCCTACAATAACAACTTAATTAATTAATTATTTTGACAAATGGAGTTATTTTACGTCGAAATATCAGACACCATCTAGAATGTCAAGGCTAAGATTCAAGACTATGTAAGTTTTTATTTTCTATGATCTTTATTTGATTTCTGTACTGTAGGTCTTGACTGAGTAGAGATTGGCAGGTACTTGAAATATTCTTTCTATTCACATTCGGATGCTGGAGACAATGACAGTACAATGTGAAAGCTAAGGCTTTTCACCAGGTAACTGGAGGAGTCGAACTCGGCTGTTACTACTTGCAGCACCCAGGACCAGCCAAGGCCGTTTCATTCAAATCTATTGAAATAAAATAATAATCGATCATGACCAAGTTGTAAGCGGGTGGCAGCCTGCCCATTATAGGAGAACTCCTAGTTTGATCCCCAGATCCGCTAACGGATTTAACAAGCGAAAGATCTTCAATAGGTTCTCATAAAAATAAAATAAATAAGTAATCAATAATATCTCCCATATTTAACCCTATAAAGTAAAATAACCAACTAATCATATCTGCAAAGAATAATGGCAACCATGCGATATTGATATTTGCAATGGAAGATGGTTTAGGTTAAAGATGTTGTTTAATTATTAAATCATTTAAATAATAAGCCTTAATTTAAATTATTCATTATACTTAACATTCAGTTTATACTTACTTAATTACTAAAAATAATAATTATTATAGATTATTATGGTGAATAAAGTTGAATTATAAAATAGAGATGAAAAAGTTTGAGAGTAATACTTATAAATAAATTATGTTATTGATGGAAAATTATTTGTGGTATCAGTATATTATAATTAAATGTATTCTAATACAATTAAAATTTCCTTCAAAATATTTTATTTACAGAAATATTAATTTTTTTTAAAACAAAAATTATTATTATTAAAGATATGTTAGAATTCCTTCATAGATCTGGAATTCCAGATCTATGAAGGAATTCAAGAATGAATCTGATATTCCAGCACGGATCTGGAATTTCTAAATCTGGAATTTGTTTAGAGATTTGGAATTTTAAAAATTCCAGATATATAGGGGGTATCCCAAATTTTAAAATAATTTCTAATATTTTTAATTTTTGTTTGTTTTCATATATTTACAGATTTTAATTTAATATAAAAGATTTTTGTATTATATTCAAAAAATTTTTGTTTTATGATTTAAAACGTTGATTTTTTAATTTATATCATATAATATATTATAATAAAATGTCTTTAAACTCTTATTGTACTACAGTGATAAAATTAACATTAATATTAGTGTAATTTACTAAATTATTAAAACTTTCGATTAATACTAATATAAACCATATATATATATATATATGTTACTCTTAATTTTGATTAAATTACAAGATTTAGCTCTATTCGAAAGTAACTAAAGAATAATGATTTAAAATGAATTTATAAATAATGCAAATTAATTTATATATTATATTTGAAGATATTCCAAATCAATTGTTTTATGCTAATATTATTTTAATTTAAAAAAATAATAATTAATTTTAATTTTATCTTCAATATTTAAAATTTATTGATAAAGTAAAATTAATATGGGAAATAAATTAAAAAAATTGAATACAAAACTAAACGATTTTGAATAAATATATTCTTTCTTAAACTATATAAATCATTATTAATAAAACTCAATGCATTTCTTTAAATATAATAAACTTGAATATTACGGAAAGTTTTTTGGGATTGAGATTAATAGTTAAATGGATATTTTGTTTTAAAAAAAATTAATTTTAATTAATAAAGCCTTTATTAGAGTAAGCTTGAATTTTTAATTTATCTATTTTTCATATAATTAGTTATTTTTTATTAATAAAAAGTTCTATAGTTAAAGATAAGTGAAAATTAATCTCAATTTTTAGCTATGCTTTAGCTAAATCCGCTTATTATTAAAAGTCATTGCTTAAATAATTATTTTCAATACTTTTTTAAGATAATATCATAGGATTTAACTTTTTGGCATCTATCTATTAATGTTTTATTTTAAAATGTTTCCTCATAAATTCTATTCCTATTAAATTTATTAGAGTATAAGACATATGAGCTAATGAGTAATATTTGTTTGAATTTACAAATATTTATTAATAATCAAGAATTTTTGTTTGCTATTTTAATGCTATTTACTTTTAATTATATTAAAATGACCTATATCTCAAAATCTATGAAATTTCGAGATACTTGCCGAAAAAATATCTTAAATTTCTCAAATTATTATAGGTCTTTAAAAATGAAATTAAGTTTTTAATTTATTAAAGTTCATTTAATTATGTGAAAGTACTTAATTTTAAAGAATCAGTAATTTGTTTATTAAGCAATAAAATTTAAATAAAGATAGGTGATATTATTCAAATAACATTTATAATATTGACGCAATCTAAATATAAACTATTTATGAACTATTAAATTAAAAGCTTAAATTTAATTTTTAAAGACCTATAATTAATTTGAGTAATTTAATATATTTTTCGGCACGCATCTCGAAATTTCATCGATTTTGAGTTACAGGTCATTTTAATATAATTAAAAGTAAATAGCATTAAAATAGCAAACAAAAATTCTTGATTATTAATTAATGTTTGGAAATTCAAACCAATTTTAATCAATCCTAATTTACAACGAAGCAAAGATTTTCCCCCAACCCAAAACCCCAAAGAGTAACAATAAAATTAAATATTGGAATTAATTATAGAGAGTAAGTATATTAATTTTTCATAAATTATAAATTGAAAGTTAAATGGGAAACTGGATTACAAACGTTTGGGACCGTCTCTTTAATGAGAAACGTGAATTTAAAATGGTCATTATCGGCCTAGACGCAGCTGGTAAAACAACAATCCTAAAAAAGATGAGATTCGATGAAATTATGCCCACCGCTCCCACAATCGGGATTGAGACTGAGGATATTCAAGTCAAAAATATTAATATCAAGGTGTTCGATTTAGCTGGTTAGGAAAAAATGCGAAATGTCTGGAAATACTATTACTCTTCGATAGAAGGTATAATATTTGTACTTGACGCGAGCAATCGTGAGCGCATTCTCGAAGCCAAGGATGAAATATAAAACCTGCTGCAAAATGAGGAAGCCAAATAAATCACCATACTAATTTTAGCAAATAAACAGGACTTAGAAGGGGCCATAAAAGGCAATGAAATGACAGAAATGCTTGGTCTTGTCGAATATGTTAATAAAAAACCAGTGCCTTTCATAAAAGTACAAGAATCATCAGCTGTTTAGGATCGCGGCTTATATGATGGATTTGAATGGATCGTTGATAGAATAGTGCAGCTTGGATAATAAAGATCTCAATAATGAACATAGAAAGAGTGAAGTACCCTGGTAATGTGAGCGTGCAAGAGGGGCTTAGAATTAATTAGTTTCAAAGCATTGGTTAGTTCTTACTCAATTACACGTACACTTTTTCTAAGGAGCATTTAAGTTAATATATAATCACTTTCTTAACAATAATAATGATAAGATCATAATTATAAAACTATAAAGAGATCAGCCTAACCATTAGATATTCAAACTACAAAGCCAATCTAGGATGGTTGACATATATTTTGCAATATGAAGTATGTAAATGGAGTCCAACTAATAAGTAAAATGTGAGTTGATATTGAATTATCAATATCACTCTAAGAGAGACAACTGCCTCTAATCTTATATGTTTAATCTTGAAATATTAATATATATTTTGACTAAAATTAAAAATTACAACTTTGTTTCTAAATCCTACAAATAGTTTACCTAT